>JAECUM010095587.1:0-106440 GCA_016617855.1 Megalonaias nervosa
AACTTGTAAGTAAATTCAAAACAATATTGCACATATTTGGTGTTTATATATTAAATGCTTTTGAACTAAGAAATAATATTCTAAATCAAAACAATTGATTATGATGACGATGAGTATGATGATAATTATTGATATTACAATGTATTATTATTATTATTATTATTATTATTATTATTAATTGTTTTTATTCATGTCGTTGTTGTTGTTGTTGTTGTTGTTGTCTTATATGTTCAAATATATGTTATTTATATTACAAAATGAATTTATCTAAATTATTGGTTTCCAGATAAATCTTTGTTGCAAATCCTGTTCGATAGAATAATGTGTGTGTGTGTGTGTGTGTGTGTGTGTGTGTTGATAAAATTTGTGAAAGTGTGTTAGAATGTATTAATGAATGTATTGGCCTTTAAAGCTCCAATAAGCTTTATAATGAATCCCCCAAACTAATTATTGTTATGTATATTTAATTAAGCTTTCTAATGAATCCCCCAAAAGTAATTATTATGTATATTTAATTAAGCTTTATAATGAATCCCCCAGAACTAATTATTGTTATGTATATTTAATTAAGCTTTCTAATGAATCCCCCAAAAATAATTATTGTTTTGTATATTTAAATAAGCTTTCTAATGAATCCCCCAAAACTAATTATTGCTATTTTATGCTTTCTTTTCCTTCCATGTTTGTTTGCTTTGCTTGGTTGCTGCAGGTCTTCGCCACCACCACCACCACCACCACCACCACCATATTTTTCAATTTTGGGCTACACAGAGAGAGCTGGATGTGTCTGGACCTCTCTGTGGTGGCAGTCGGAGCCCAAAATTTCAAGCATTTGAGCTTCATTATGTATGTAAAGTAAGGCTGAAGAATGTATGAAGTGTGCATAGAGAAGCTATGCCATTATACCAGTAACTTTGATATGCATTTGTTTGCCTGTTAACTTGAATTATGTTTTATTTCTATATATAATCTATACTGAAGTCACTAAAAGTGGCCTAAAGCAACAATTATGGAGTATGTTGATTTTTCTTCCCTAATTCTGAACTCTAACAACGCTCACCTTGCAGTGTCATTCTTGATTCAATTATCTGTCTCCTCAGTCTTGCTGTCCCTCGGGCAATAGGTAAACACCTAACCCTAAAACTACTTACCCTTGCGTAAGTACATTTATCACATAGTCGGTACACTTTGCCTACAGTGTGTGCAGTTTCATATTTTTGATATTATACATGTGAACATATCACTTTAAGTGATTCTGATTGGTCCAAATAACCCCATGAAATTATAGTGCAGTATTCTCTTTCCTGATTGGCTGCGATCGTGGGAAAACTTTTTTAACCCCGCCACCAGGAATTTTTTCTTTTCATTGAACATATTTGGCCGCCATTTTTGATTCGTCTCGCGAAAGGGAATTGTGAAAAAATGGTCTCGTCTGTTTCAATATTGCCAATTTACTCCCACAATGGTTTGTTATGTCATGTATAACATATCATAACATGAAAAATGGAAAAACCCCAAGACAAGAACAATAACAACAAGAACAACTACCGATATTGCTTAGATGATAACGAGAGTGGGGGTGGGTATGGATGGGCGGTATATCTGTAGCATGGAATTCACCCTATATACAAGCTTGGTTTAAATGTGAACTTACTGAAGTAACTAAACTCACCTTTGTTCACAGAAGAATGTAGACATAAACCGGTCACCCCAACTGATAGAATTTTATCCAGCCACAACATATTAACGTGGTAAATATGTGATGCAAGTCCGACTCAAAAAGAGATTTGTTTACGTCTTCTGGACAATCTAATGTTCCAAATCAAATTCTGCAAATATCATGTCACAAATATATTACAGTAAATATGTGTATTTCTGCATCCTGTATTGCCAATTTACCACAATAACAATTAATCTATTATCTTTTCACAAAAATATCGCAACAATGTAATGTTTTGTTGCGATTGGAATTTCAACGTAAACACTGTCACAATTGTGCAGGCCAACTTAAACCGGTAATGTGCACCGTGTCAAACAATGTGACATCACATGGTTTGGACATTTTGTGTCCACAAATGTTTTGTCTTTTGAAAAATGTTCTGTTTATTTGGATGGACGCTTATTCTTTGATTTATAGTTATCAAAAATGAATAATATACTTGTACTATTTCAACTTTGCTTGGGATTATTTTTTACGCACAACAAATGAAAGGTACAGCGTCTGTCAGAATGAACGAAATTATTCGTTCTTCTTTCTATCTAAATAATTTCTACTGAAATAAAACTGTGTTAAAAAGATCTCAAATGGGTCATGATTTAATATTAAATTTACGAAAATCCTAAAATAATGTCCAGCTTTTGCGAGCCTTGGCTCGCAAAAGCTGGTCATGATTTAACTCGTTTCATAAATTCAATATTAAATCGTTACCCATTTGAGATCCTGTATTTCTTTCATTACATGTTATTGTAATGTAACATTCTATGTTGGACTTGAACTTGTCCAAAACTGAGTTCATTTCTGCTTGACCTGAATTTTCTTTTTTTAATTTTATTATCTGTAAACAACTAATTTATAGCTAAATCATTCTCTTTTGTGTATGGGTTTCAAATCAAAATTGTTATTAATAGAAGAAATACGTTTATTTGGGTCTATGTCTAGGTTTTGGAATTTCCTCAATGTATTTTACATAGTTCAGGTTCTGATTTTTTATTTTGTAAACATCCGGATCATTCTAGAAGGTTATTTTCCATTAAGTAATAGTTTTTTGGGTTTTTTTAAGAAAATGCTAATTGTGACCTGAGGTCATGTAGTGAACTAGATAATCTTGTAACTGAGAGGATTTTTGAGTCGTGCTTTAAGATTTAGCACTTTCAAGTTGAATTATATATTGTGTGCAGTATTTCATTTTTGGGCTGGAAATTTTATTTCTTCAAATTATTGAATTCAAGTGATTGTTTTCTCTGGCAATACAGAAGTGCTCTTATAAAATTCTTGGATATAGACATTGACTGGAATTTATAGTGAATTCAAACCTGGAATTATATTTTTGTGATTCATCAAAAGACTGTCGACATGTCAACACTCTACAAGCTACCACAGACACATTATCGCCTTTAGTTTTTTGGATTTATTCTGGACTTCTACTGAATTTTATTCAGGACCTTAAATTATTCGGACTTGTTTCTGTAATTCTTGGATAAATTTGGGATTTAATTCGCAATAGCGTTAGTTTTTCTTCTCATTTTCACTTTGTAATCTAGGGAAATAAATTAGTTGCTGAATCTTACAAAGCTTGTTGCTTTTCACTCTTTTCTGTTACTTATTTTAAGAGCATGTACTCGTAACAGAAAATTGTCTGCTCGTCCTTGGGATACGTATTTCTCTAAAACATATTTCAGAAAACTTTGTTTTTCAAAATTTTGATTCACCTTGTTTTGGAATTTTCTAAACCCGAGGCATTATTATACATTTTAGAAATCTTTGGTGAAACCAACAAGCTTTTTCAATGTCATCTAAAGTGGAGATCTTTCACTCTTTTCTGTTACTTATTTTAAGAACATAGACTCGTAACAATCTCTCTCTCTCTCTCTCTCTCTCTCTCTCTCTCTCTCTCTCTCTCTCTCGGGGCCCCGAGTGGCCGAGTGGTCTAAAGCGCTGTCCGTTACGGATCACTGCCATCTCACCTCTGTCTGCGTGGGTTCAAGTCTCGGATTCGGCGAATGTGGATATGTGAGAAAGCTTGCCGGGTATTTCCCGGTTTCTTCCTCCACCATTAATACTGGCCGCCATGTATAGCCTATCGTGTACTGAAAAATGGCGTTAAGCACAACAACAACAACAACTCTCTCTCTCTCTCTCTCTCTCTCTCTCTCTCTCTCTCTCTCTCTCTCTCTCTCTATATATATATATATATATATATATATATATATATATATATATATATATATATACCGTCGTTCTTTTAAAGGAATAACGGCATTGTCAGGAAAAACCACTAAAATAGGGTTAGGTTATGAAATCACACTGTTGCTATAAATAAAATTTAATATCATTTAGCCACAAGACCTGGTGTGCACCGCATATTACTTTCAGACAAACTGAACCAGATTAGAATGTACACAATATGATGCCTACGATGAACAATGTCGTTCATATAGACTTTGAACTATGTTGCTCTGCTCATATCAGTGTGTACAAAATAACATTCATATAATTGTGTACTAAATAACACATATCATTGTGTACAAAATGACACTAATATCATTGTGTACAAAATGACACTAATATCATTGTGTACAAAATGACACTAATATCATTGTGTACAAAATGACACATATCATTGTGTATAAAATGACACTTATATCATTGTGTACAAAATTACTTTCATATCATTGTGTGCAAAATGACACTCGTATCAATGTGTACAAAATGACACTCGTATCAACGTGTACAAAATGACACTCGTATCAATATGTACAAAATCACACTCAACGAACAAATATTAATAAGATTTAGTAGATAAAACAAATACAGAGTTGTTTAAATCCACTAATTTCGGGAGTTTGGTGCTTTATCATCTAATAAGATAATTGTTGTTTTTGTTTTGTCACATAATAATAATAAATAAAAGTATAAATAAAATAGTAACCTCCGTTTATTGTCATTATTTGCATCTTGTGTGTCCATTCCTGGTTTCAGCAAACTAATAATTTCCGTATTGAGAACTTTTAAGGTACTTTTAGGATCCTCTAGTTTATTCGAGTGTAAATTAATATATTTGCACTTCTATTTGTATGTCTTTTCGTACATTAATGTATTGTTCGTTAGTTTTTTTGCTCATTCTTTCATACATTATATTTTTACGTCTATTCTTTTTCGTACCATCTTATATCCACCAACCTCTGTTTGTTCGTCCCTTTTTTTTGTGCAATGATAAGACTGACAGATGAAATCGAGAACTAAGTAAATTAAATTACGAATGACAGTCCCAGAAATAAGAATATAACATATCCAGAATCAGGCGCAAATGATAAGTGACAGAATTTATTCAGTCAATATCAAGCATGCTGTCCAAAGTATTGAGAAAATTTTCTCTTAAAATTGATCGTTACAGCAAATTTGTTGCATTCAATTTTTTTGCTATAAACGATATAGAAACTATTTGGAGACAAATGTTCGTCTTTTCTCTACGATTTAATTGAATACGACACTTATTCCTTATACTCCAAGAGGAGAAGGTAAGTTCTAATGTATTGAAATTTTTAGGGATAAATCAAACATGTAAAGGACAGTAACAGTTACTGCATTTAACAATGCAGTGTAAGTGGTCAAATACATGCAGTATAAAGGTAAAAATAAATGCAGTATAAGGGGTCAAAATAAATCTAAACTGTAATTTAAATGCGTGTTGATGCTGAAATAATAGGCATATGCTTAAACCTTGGAGTCGACTAAACTGTCGTATTTGTGTTCATCTTAGTTATCGTCGTTGTTCTTGTTATTCTGTTTATGAACCGATTTTATTGTTATTTACAGGTTCCCACAAAAATCGAAGAGGCCAAGGAAATTATCGATAACAGTAAGGGATGTTGAAAATAACTTTCTTGAAGACAACAAGTTTACACATATAGAGACTGAAAACATCTGATACCGTACGAATAACAGAATTACACATATAGAGACTGAAAACATCTGATACCGTACGAATAACAGAATTACACATATAGAGACTGAAAACATCTGATACCGTACGAATAACAGAATTACACATATAGAGACTGAAAACATCTGATACCGTACGAATAACAGAATTACACATATAGAGACTGAAAACATCTGATACCGTACGAATAACAGAATTACACATATAGAGACTGAAAACATCTGATACCGTACGAATAACAGAATTACACATATAGAGACTGAAAACATCTGATACCGTACGAATAACAGAATTACACATATAGAGACTGAAAACATCTGATACCGTACGAATAACAGAATTACACATATAGAGACTGAAAACATCTGATACCGTACGAATAACAGAATTACACATTGATGGAAGATATGTTAGGGCTTAAGGTCTAAATGAACTTCCTGGTCATTACATAATGTAATCTGGCCATGTGGCTTCGAATCAGCATAGCAGGAACTATATATTGTAATTAATTCTAACTGTTAGGAGTACCTAGATTACAGTGTTGTAATTACAGAGTTAAAAATCTTTAATCAACTGCTTCCAGAACACACTGTACTCACTGGAAGTCACATGGTCAAAATACACTGTAATAACCAAGAAGGGCACATAAACTTTAATGAATCCAATGTTTACCCCCACAATAAGCTTGTGTTTAGACGTCTGAAGTCGTACGCTTGTACCTATAATGAAGAAATTTGATGGATTAGCCTAACACGTGAACAATTAATTAAAAACTGCTTAATTTGAAAGTGAAAAAATAAAAACTGTCATTTTTATCTTTTCTGAATGTGGAAATAGAGCCTGTGCAAAACAATAGTTCCAACTCAGAGTTCGTAAAATAGGGAGACAAATCTGTAACATATACATGTTTCTACACTGGATTGCTTCCCTTGGTCACCTTCACTGTTCGTATTTGTTGGTACACTTCGATTAAAAACAAATGTTGCACACTTTTATAATACCTTTAATATGTTAACGCTTTCGTGAATTCCGAATTTTGCAACGACGATATTGAACTCATTCAAACTTTAATAAACTGTCTCTCAAAAAATTGACTGAAAGTTACTAACTATAAACTGCCAACAAAACGGTTTGAAAAAATTAGAATATGGCATGTAATGATTTCATGGATAATCGTACAAAAATTTCAGCGTTTGCGCAAAAGAAAATAAATTTTAAACATTAGAAAATGTCCATCAAAAAGATACAGCTTGACGATAAAATGTGAATCATCCGCTCCTATCTTAAATAGATGGCTTTACATTAAAATTGGTGAAAGTTTCTGACAGGGAAGTTGTGTACCAAACAATTTTAGATTGTCGTTAATCGGCCTCCCCTTGATGATAAATTTGGAGGATTGAGAGCGGCATGTTAATGGAGCCAAGACCGAAATACTTTGACCTCTGACAAACTATTGACAGCGGCATACTAATGGAGCCAAGACCAAAATACTTCGACTTTTGTAAAAGAAAATACTAAAATACTTTACATTATATATATATATATATATATATATATATATATATATATATATATATATATATATATATATATATATATATATATATATATATATATATACATACATTAAAGGACTTGAGATTGACTAAAATAATCCATGTATTGCAGGAGAGGGTGAACTCTTCACATTCCCGCCCAGAGTTTCCACTACAAAACGTAGTCCTGCGCCCATTGCAGCTATGTACAATCCTTTTTGGAAATTAATAATTTGCTATTTTTGAGCTTCTGTTTTCATTCATATTTATTAAATAAATGAAAGAAACACTTATGGTTTAAACATGAATGTTGGTTTGAATATAGAAAGTAGATCACTGCAAATATTGTATGGTTAGCTTCAGAAACATTGAACTCGCAGCCATTCACAAATATACTGAAAAGAGTGTTGAGTATATACAACTCCAAATGACAAACCAACAAGAGGTAATTCAAGAATTTAAATTTATTTACAGCTGATCCATGTCATTATTATGCTTTAATTAACATTGCCATCGACCGTAAGATTGTTTATATCCTCGATTTCGATCTCTCTTTTTCCCCTTTCTGTTGGTCGATTTGTTTAAATTTTACCATCATTCATAGGTTCAGAGACATCGTTGCATGACAAGCGAAAATCAGTTACGCCAGCATTTTGTTTTTTATCATGGGTTTTCTCTCATAGCTTGCAATGATTGGAGAGAGAGAGAGAGAGAGAGAGAGAGAGAGAGAGGTGCGGCCTCGGAAGATTTTAATATTTAAAAAAATAATCTGTTTTAGAACCTTGGTCTGTCTTTTAAAAAAAAAATCAACGAAAACAAATAGATTACAGCACTTGCGTGCCTCCTAACCAAGATATTTAAGTACAATCTCGATGGGCTATTACTACGTTGTAGATTCATCTTAAGGAAAGTGTACATATACCATTACGACGTCTCGGGTTCTTATAGGTTAATTGGTGTATGTTCAAGTTCAAGAGTTTCATCCAGCTCAAATTCTATTTCTCTCTCACTTCACAGGTTTCCATGTAGTTTTGTCCTTTATGCGAGAGAGAGAGAGAGAGAGAGAGAGAGAGAGAGAGAGAGAGAGAGAGAGTATTTCGATGAAATTGTGTACCACGCTTAAGTCGTTTAGAAGCTTTGGATTATTATACTTTTCTCGTTATGTTGTATGTCAGTTGTTAGGTATCGGCTCGTTCAAAGTAACACAAAGAAAGAGTAAAGACAACAAGCTTTGTAAATTTTAACAAAAATAATTTATTTCCCTAGAAAACACGGTGAAAAGGTAAATATATGAAGCAAGACTTACGATTTACGAAGAAGATCCAAAAATATGTTCTAAATTTGTGAAAACACAAGTCCTGTGAATAAACAGTTCTAAATTGATACAGTCTGAATCTCAGTTCCGTTCCAAGATGGCGGATGATGACGTCAGACGAAGGCTAATACAGAATGTCCAGAATTTTCACTGTAAAGCACAATTTGTATTGTTCTGTTCCGACTTAGAAATAATTTCATCAAATGCCTTTGTCCAAAGCCAGTAGTGTTGTTCTCCAGGGAAAATAATTATTTAGAAAGTAGATGAAGTATAGCTACCACCACTAACAACACACATGTTGTTCCTCGTACGAATGCACAACTCTTTCCAGCACAGAAATACCTTTTCCTTAAGGTATTAGAAACTCTGTAAGATGTTATGAAGTGACTCTCAAGTATAACTGACTACGACTATGACTATCACTATGACTGAACTTTCTTACCGATAACTAAGCATATAAAAGAAACTAATACGTCGTTTCATGTACACACGAACGAAGCACACGTGTGATTTCGCAATCCATCTGGACATTACGAAAGCCTGAACAAGTATCAGCCAATCATTTACATAGCTACTGCTGAATGTTTACTTGCGACGAATTTACTATCATACAAAGCTCGTGCTTACATGAGTCACATTTACGTTTTAAATAAACACGATGTTTCTAACATACTATTAGACCCATGCAAACATAATCATCATAATAATAATAACTACATTTTATGATGTAAAACTGAAATAAAAATGAAACAAAGAATTAGAAGAATTTAAATTTTAACACACATGTAATTTAACTACAGGGTCGTAACACAGTAATGATTAATAAGTGGAAATTCGTCACTAATCTATAGTGTATTGAAGCAATAGCCTCCTGTTTAAACTATATTTATATATTTGTGTTAATGAGCAATTTTTGATGTACGAACATTATTGGTATATCAAATTGCTTTACATCAACACTTTAAAAGTCATATTATTTTTAATGTAAGTGATGGCAGTTTTGATTCATCACCATTGAGAAAAAAATTGTTTGTTTGAACAGTATTTATTCAATCAAACATTTTCATTTATCATATATAACATTATGATTTATATGGAGATTCAGTAGTGAACTGGAAGCTTGTTGTAAACTGTTTCTCGTATTACAAAGTAAATTTAACAATCAATAATTCCAATTTTTATGAATTGAATGCGTTTTCTAAGTTTTGAGTGGATGTAAACGGTCACGTGATACTGATCTGGAATTTTTTACACATCGATAAATTCTGCGGACTACTTTTGGTTCCCTGTTTCAAGATCATTTGATGCTAAGTTTTATCTGTATCAACGCCTTGCACCCTAATAATAACAACAGCAAGCTCCCACCCACCCACTCCTGTGATTTCCAATCAAAAATGACAAGTCACAGATTAAAATCAACCATCAGAAGTTAAAACAATGTAATTCCATAGACCTTCCTGCACTCCAACACTCACTCCTTTTGCCGAAGAAAGCATATGGCAGGCTTTAGAAGCCAGTCTTCGGAAATTATTGCAATTCACCTCGACAATACGTTACAGCAGCGGTTATTAAAGGTCAGGGTCATATTCAACCACGGGATCGCACTAAAAATGGACACAACTTTGCTTTTGAAAGACCAACATGAGTAGAAAGTAACACGTGCCATCCGCAAGCGTAATTTTCGAGAAAAAAGGAATATTCCTCGTTTAACCGCAACAACCATTTTTTATATATTAAAATAATGATCATAACAATATATCACTGACATGGCCCGCTATAACATTTTACTTCGTATCACTGTATAAAGAATCGATCAATCTTGGCTAGCGAAGATAGGGCTATGTATTCTATCGCAGTTAAGAGGCTAATGAAAGAAAACTTCGATGTACATAATAGTGAATGTTTTGTTGATTAAATCTGCTGATCTGATGTTAGAAAGCAAGTAAATTGGAATTATAAGGATTAAATGATCATGGTTGGGTATTTATCGATGCGTAAATTTTACCTAATCACTCACAAAGTTTACATAAAGTCTTTCGGACTTTATTTACTTTGTGAGTGATTAGGTAAAATTTACACCTCGATAAATACCCAACCATGATCATTTAATCCTATAATAATTGCCTACCGATTTAAAGTAGATAAATGATATATAAGTATAAAAGTATACTTGAACATTTTCAGTACATGTAATTATTTCAAAGATGGTTTCATGGTAAAAAAAAGAAGATGGATAAATTTGTTTGGTTGTGATCTTAAAACCGTGTTCATAATTTTATGAAGGCTTGCACTGCCATCAATATTTGCGTATTAATTTCATCGGGATACATTGGATTGCTGGATAATAACGTCTTAATAGTAGGTCGGGTTGGTAAAGTGAGGATAACACCATGTCTCAGAGTTGTATAATTATTACATTCTAGCAAAAAGTGTTCAGCTGTTTGTACTTGTCCACATGTGCAGTACCTATCACGTATGCTGAAGTTGATCACCAACAAAATAATACAAATGAATTTTATGTTTGATCCGATTCAGGTAAGTTTTAAAATTTTGAATGAATGGGTTACTAATTATTTCAATCATCATAGTGGTCCACATTTAAATTTTGGAGCGTCGAAAGGATTTTTGACAAAGTGTTGTTCGGCACAAAGGAGGTCGAATAATATTGGATGATCGATTGGTGTTGGCATCATTGTTAACAACAAGATGCTGAATTATATCTTGTAAGTAACTTGGAGCAAAACCATGGTACATTTTAGACAACTGAAATAATTTATGCTTATAGCGTCGATGATTCAGGCTATCCTACCCAGTTTCCTCATATAATAATCCCAGAGCAACACACTTGGTAGCACTTTGTTATTATTCTCAAACCCTCCTAATTTATTTTTCCAGTAATTCTTTTTCTTGTATAGTACAATTATCCCAGAAACAATCAGCATAGTCAAACATAGGATGTAAACAAGATGTATATATTCTTTCCGAAGACAATCCATATTTCAATTTTTTTAAGACATTTACTTTCTCCCGGGCCTTTTCAAACAAAGAGCTTGCCATGCGGCATCACAGCGCAACATAATACCTAAGTGCTTATGTTGGAATACTTTTGAATATCTTTTACTGGACATATGCAGTTTAGGATGGTCGTTTGAATTTTGCTTCCGTCTTATGAGCCTTGACTCTGTGTTGTCTGGGTCAAGGGTCACTAGCCAAAGACGGGGCCAGTCCTATCATTTTTTAATGTCGGAATTTATTATTTGGCCAGCCTCATTTGGATTTTCAACTATTATATATAGTGCAGTATCATCTGCGAATAGTCCTAATGATGGTTGTATATCATTTATGATATAATTTTTATATACTAAATTAATAATGGTCCAAGGATCGATTTTTGAAGGACTCTTTCATTTATAAATTGAAAATCAGCAAATCGGGACTTTTGGACAAATCTTTATTTTCTTAATGACAAGTAATTTTTTAACCACGACAGTAGACTACCTCAAGCGCCGATCTTCTTATGTTTAAAATGTAATCCGGAATGCCACACACGATCAAGTGCTTTACTAACGTCAAAGGAAACAGTTCTAATTTCCTTTCCAGGGTCTAGGGCTAAACAAATCGCATTATAAATATCCAATAACTAATTTGTTTTCGAGTCTCCGGGTGTAAAGCCTGATTGATTAGATGAAATCAAGTTATGTTGAACAATATAGTTATGCAAATATTTGTAGACACATATTTCAATCAAATAAGAACAAAATGCAAAGGAGTGTTATTGGGCGATAGTTTGAAACATTTGTTCTACATCCTTTCTTAATTACTGGGACCACATCTGCTAATTTCCAAGAATCTAGAAATCTTGAGTTATTAAGAGAAACGTTAAAGATCCGATACAGTGGATACTTAACTGAACATGCGGTTGTTTTAAGTAACTTGGGATGCATTACATCTGTACCACGCATCTTGGAATAATTTAAACCATCAATAAGGCTGTATAACGTCGAATTCACTAATGTTGATGCAAGAGAGAGGTACAATAACTGATTCAAGCCTAGTTCAGAAAACTGACATTGTGTCATATTATCAATTTGTATTCTAGACTGTTCACGAAAGAAATTGTTAAATAGTTAGCTTTCTCTCCGTCATCTGTCACGTTAGTCCCGTTCATAATTAATGAATCACACAATTTCTTCTTGGACTTCCCCTGGATGTCTTTAACAAGTTTCCACCCCAACTTAGTATTACCAGAACAATTTTTAATTTTGTCCGCCAACCGCAAATGATGGAACTATTTAGATTCACGTATTTCACTAATAACTTTATTTCTTTTTTGGCGATATAACAACCAGTGTTGTGTGTTTTGTATGAGTTTTGCTCGATAATAAAGCCGCATTCTTTGTCTAACAAGTTTTCTAATTTCATTGTGCATCCAGGGTGGGTCTTTAGCACGTATAGTAACCATCTTTTGTAGCACAGTTTTGCTTAATGCATCCAAAAGTTTACTTGTAAATTTAGTAACGATGTCATTAATATCGTTATTTTCAAATATTTCATGGCATAAAACATTCAGCAGAAGTGACTTTAACAAAGTATAGTCTCCTTTATCATAAAACCATATCACTCTCTTATAGCTCGCGAGTTTTGAGGTAATTAGTTTTAAGGTAGCATATACTGGGCAATGGTGTCTGACTCCGCTACAATGAAATGGAACACCAGCATTAGATACAAATTCGGGATCTGACACCAATATCACATCTATCAAAGTCTCAGAGTACTCTAGAACATTTATCATATCTTGCACGATTTGCTGTACGTTACAAGAATGGAAACGTTGAAGTATTTTATTATTGCGGCTAAGACAATTTTCACTAAAACTGGACAGTCTGGTTTATTATTCTGGGTTCTCTCAACACTTAATTCAATAATATCGCCAAAAGATGATTCACTATTTGGTGGTTTGTATATCCCGCTAATCAGTTATTTCTTCGTATTGAAAGTTAATTCTACCTAAATACATCCTAGCCTCGGTAAATGAGGATGAAATCGTAGAATTACAGGAATGTTTCTTTTGACGAATATAGCTATCCCACCTTCTAATGTTTTTTTAATCCTTACGAAACGGATCAGAATAATATAATACGTAGATTTTTCGTTTTCCAGGGTTCTTCCTCCACTATTTATACTGGCCGCCATGTATAGCCTATCTTGTGCTGAAAATGGCTTTAAACCCTACAACAACAACAACAACAACAAAAACAACAACAAAGTTAGTTAAACATGTAATTATACGTGTCTTTTGATATAATAGTAGAATGTAATTTGCAAATTCAAGAATTTCAAACACAATAATTTAATTAATCTAATTAACTGCATTATTTACTTACCGTAAGTAGAACATGATAAATAATGAAAATCTTACTTGGACTAAACATATGCCAGAAATCACTCTGCTACAAACAATAGTGTCAGAGGCGTGACATCAAACCTATTAACCTAATTAAATCATTGACAAACTCGCCTGAATGATGCGTTTGTCAATATTCATTCTGTTGGAAACATCAGTATCTTACAAGCCAAACCTGTAAGTGGTAAAGGAACATAAGGTTTCTATCTCAGAGACCCCCTTCCCCCTCCAAAACACTTCTATGTTGACATTTTCTTCAGCAGCTTTTTCTAGCTCAAAATGATGAAGGCTTTTCTGACAAAATATGTTTTGTCGGGGTAAGGGGGTCTCTGATCTAAAAACACTTATATTCCTTTACTACTGTAATCAATTTATTTATCAATGTTAGATAAAATTATATTAGAGATTAGAAATATTATATAATATGAGTTTTTATAGTGAGCCAATAAGAAGTGTTGCATTTAATCTAACTAACAGATTTTTTAAACGATTTGATTCAATAAAATCAGCTTCGAAATATGCTGGTATAAAACCTAATATAATAAGCGATTGTATTAAAAAGTTAGTTATCATTTTTCGAGTAAGTATCAGTATGGTTGTTTGCCGACGAGCAAATAATAGGATGGACAACTGATCCAACGTTATTTATTGATAATATGGTTGATGTACTTTTTGATAATAAATGTTAGATAAAATTATTTTACAGCCATGTTGAATTGAAACAAAAAATAAACAGCAGCAATGATGGTCGGTCTACCATTCCCTTCATTGCCAGTAAATTCTTTGCCAGGAAGTCCTAAGAGTCCTTTCATTTCCTTTTTTTGTGGCGGTTATGTGGCACTCTTCATGGTTAAGGCCTCTCCAATGGCCCACAGGCACCTCATGAGACTTTTTCTTTTGGCGAACATTCTGAATGTCCTTCTGTGGGATACCCTTCAGTCAGGTCACAAGGTCAAGGAGCTCACAACACCCTACTGTTTATTTTTGAGGGGCTCCAATTTTCATAGACACACTCCTCGGCAAATTCCTAATGTGCGAAACGAAATATTAGGAACTCAGAGAGCTGTCTAAGTTTTTCAATTTCATGTACACTCCCCCAAAATAAAACCCCGGAGTGAGTGCAAAACAGTACCCACCACATTGTTCAATATGGTGGGAAGTGTACATAAAATTTCTTAGGGCAGAGCCCCCCACTCTAGAAAAATCTCGCATCATAACGCCCCCGCCGGCGATGTGCCGGTCACGGGAATAGAACTCAAGACCTCGAGTACGAGAATTCAACACTCTAACACTTGCGCTACGGACTCTACTTACAAATATACGTTTTAGAAATTGTTATGAAGTACGTAATGATGCTCATTGTAGACATACTGAACAATTGTTAAAGCTACATTAAAAATCCAACACAAAGACACACGTTTCAGAAATATGTTGAATAAAATACAATCTAATGTATTTTGTATGAGGAAAGACTACATAAATGAAGCAAATAGATCTCCCGGATGTTGTTGTGAAACAGCTGTCGCAGTGTACATAGCTGAAAGTCAATAACTTACCTGGAATTTGCACAGCTATATAACCTACTGAAATTAACGCAAGATAATTTACATCAAATTTATCAGTTAAAAGGAGTAAAATATTATTTTCTGTTACAAATTATACTGATTCACACACACAAACAAAAAAAAATCACAACGGTCACGTAATGCAAGAAAAGTCTCTCCTTTTAACCATAGGGTCAATGTTATGCAATTTGCTGTACGAGTTATCTCCCGTCAAAATACAAGGAAGACAGACAGAGTTATTTCCCGTCAAAATACAAGAAAGACAGACAGAGTTATCTCCGGTCAAAATATAAGGAAGACGGATAGGGTTATCTCCCGTTAAAAAACAAGGAAGACAGAGTTATCTCTTATTTAAAGAAGTTCATCTCCTATCATTAGAACATCAACGGTAGCTAACAGAAATAATTCATCATCGTGCTTATATAAATAAACTTCAACTTTTCGATGACATTCAAATAACTCTCTTATTACTACCCTGTTGACAAAATACTTACAAACTTTTGCAAAAACCTTCGACCGGTTTAAGTCAATATTTACTTTGGTATATATTTCTTGACTGATCAGATCATGAAGATTATTGTACTTTAAGGTGAGCTCATCTCGTACTTTTCAAGATAATCAAAATATTTGCTGTTATCTGATTTAACAAGTGAGAGTTTCATTCTATCAAATTTACTAAAACAAATACCTGAAATTGTATCATTAAGTTCAAATGATAATTGCTGGCCATTAACAATCATTTTTTTAATTTTTATACTAACTCCATCAGCTAACGTTAAATTTTCGAACATTATTTCTAAAGTTTAGACAAAATTAATTTAAGATGATATTAAATATATCACATCTGGTACTGGCATAGTGTCCATACGCAAACGTATTAATTCCGTCCTCGCAATAGCGTTTGTCGTCAAAATTGCTTAGTCCACGTTTTATAATTGTATCTCTTTCAAGTTTGTAATGATTTGTTCTGATAACATTTGTTTTAATAAAGCCGACATTATTGCTTAGCGCTGCTTTAAAATCATCAAGTTTCATACACATTTTTACGTATCCGCGAGGAATACATTTCGCTTTTTGTGTCAGTTTATTGTCCTCTAAAATTAGCGCGTGCATTTTACTTCTTAGTCCAACAAATTCCCTAACTGGTACAAACGTAAATACATCCTTCATATTGCCGATGACTTTCTTGTTAGCTGGATCATGAAATCCACTACTTGCTGGATAATCTGATAAATCAAATAACTCCTTATGATCATAAATATCTTGATAAACATCCTCACATTTTATGTCATAAACAAGTGAATCCGGATCAGTAAATAACAACTCTGAATCTGGCCAATCTATCTTCGTAAAATTATAGTGAAAGTCGTATATTAGCCATTTTGATATGTCAAGTACAGCTGCACCAACATAGATCGGTTTATTTAACTTTAAATTTGCCGTTCGTCGCTGTATTGCAACAAGATTTTCATTAAATATTTTCATACTAAGAAAACCGTCATCGTTAACTAATTTATTTCTGCGATTTACATCAATTACATTTTCAATATTGACTCGCTTTCTGATATTTTCCATAGTCTTACCGAACACTGAATTGTTCTTCAACTTGAAAAAGTTTTTCTTAAAGTCGGTCTTAGTAATAGCACTACTTTTGGTATTTAAATCAATATAATCTGCCATCCAACGAGACTGATTAAATTTTAACACGCGATGAACCTTTCTAAGGACTAGTTCAGCATCTACTGCATGTTTTAAATGTTTGTAATGTATCACGTAATTTTGTTTACTAAGTAAATTTGGAACTAGCTTATTAACGATCGAAGTTTTTGCTGTTGTCATTGCCTGTTGTTCAGGCGATAATAAACTATAATCGATCATCATAGACTCCGCACAAAACGGATAGTCGTTATGTAGATCATGTAGCGAACTGGGATAATCAAGATCAACTTCAACAAAATAACTGACATGTTCTGGGAGATTTTTCTCAGTTTCTTTAAGAAATTGATCTGGAGTTATCCAATGAAATCCACTGCACGGCATTGGCCCTGACATTGCATAATCATATAAATTATTAGCGTTTAGATAAATAATATAATTTGACGGTAAATTTTTATCGTGGTTTTTAAGTAGTTATTGTTAGCTACCGCATATTTTTTTGGTTATAAAGCTAATTCCGCCGCGAATCCCTTTCTCAATAAAATTAAACATATCAACATCAGTTAAGATGTCCAATTCTATCCTACTTGTTTTTAGCAGAGCATCCCACGACAATCCTGGCGCAGAATAATACCAACACGGATCTAATCCATAATTTTCATTACTAACTTTACGAAAATTTTCGAAAACATTAGCTAACAATAACACATCTGTTTTCAAGTATAAATCATGATAATCACCAAGTGTCTTACAACCAAATTTATTCCAAGTTTCTTGTGCATATTTGTACTCGTTGTCGGATACACCTTCACCATTTAGTTGCCAGTAAAATTTATCTTTGTCAGGAAGAGAAGTTTCATCAAATATGCTCCAGTCGTGCGGAAAGACACCTTTGTTTGCTAGGTAGGCATAATCCCCACCAAAGCAACTTCGTAGATTACCAAAACTGCTACAACCTTTAGCAAGCTCATCCAGCGGCGCCGCCATAAATTGCAGACTGTCTATGAAACGTAATTTGCCTAGCGTAACTGACATATATGTTTCAAAATTGTTCGGAATACATTTTATTACATTATTTAATTTTAGCATAGATTTAATTTTCTCATCGCCAAACGCTTCGACAATGATATGACTATCATAACCACGAAGATTATGTAAAACGACAGAAATAAAATCTGTCGCATGAAATTTCAAATTACAATTATTATGTGCGGCTCCACGATATTGGCCGGTTAGATGACAATGATCGCGCACTTTATCGCCTGACATAGGTTTCTCGTAGATATGACAATTAACTGCCTCGTTGAAATCAAGTTATTGTTTTGGTGTTATTTTTATTGGAGCTGTTTTAGATAATCTGTTGAAAATTTTATTAACATCAGCTATTAAATTTTTTAGTAACCACACGGCAGGATTTTTACCCCTATAAAATTTTATTGGACTTGAAAAGTTGTCGTTAGCGCAACAAACTACTTTATAAGCTGCTCCACAGGAAACATGTTATTGTATTTTTCTGGTGCTTGATTTATTTGGATAATTTTCTGCGCCTGCCACAAGAACTAGTAGACACTCGAAGTCGGCGTAAATAACAAATGGAATACTTAATTTATGATTATAATTTTTAAATTTTAATATTGTTTCTTTTTCTGTTGGCATTGTTATTTTTTGAACATCAATACAGTATCTGAGATGATCTTGAAGTTTTTCATTTTTAGGAAAACCTTGTAAACAACGATAACAGAAATATTTCTTATTTTTATTTTGCTATATTGTCTGCCAACTAGGCCGTTAAAGTTTTTTTTATCCAAACGTAATGTCCTTTATAAAATAGCAAGTTTATTGTGTTTTGTGTAGCTTTTTCTGAGATGTATCTGGGACAAACATTTTCACGCTCGTCAAGACCAAACACATTAACTGAAATACCACTTTGTCCCTCAAACTTTAGTATTTGATTTTCTGCAACTGGAAAATTAATGCCATTAAAATTTAATTTTGATACGTGACTAATATACTTGTCGACGCGATCAGCATTTTTTTCTGCTGGAAACATTGCAGAGAGAATAGCTCATTGGAAACATTTGTTATCAGAGTTCTTTACGTTTATGCAACATTTTTTGTTTTTAATTTTTTGAGGCAGGTCAACGTAAGAGTTACATCGATGGACGTTATATCTTGCTGTGTGAAATAAAACTTCCTCGGTCACCTGAAATTTCTAACCTGATCCTGATGCAGTAAATTATTCCAATTTTTTATTTATTTCCTGATGTATTTCATCGGCGACTGAGGAAATATTTGTTCCAGTTAATATTTTTCGTGATTTAGCTGTTAAATATGGTTTGGCAATCTCGTTGATGAAATCTGCATTATGTAACTCTGATAAAATAGCATGATACTGTACTATTAGTTTGATACTTTTATGTACTGCAAGTTCTCGCGTTACTATCGGATGCAGAAGATGAAATAAATTTGATGAGTTAAAATTTGCTAATACACCTTGGCCATCAAATTTATAACTGTTATCAAATCCTGCAAAAGTGGTAGCTATTTTTGTAGGTTCTCCTATAAGGCTCTTTTTAGCTATATCTCGCAATTTCAGCATTGTTATATAACATTTCATATATTTAATTGATATCGCTAGTTGAAAAATTAATTAGAGATATAAAATACTTATATTATAATGACACAAAATCTGAGTTACATAAGACTGACAGCAGAGAAACAGGAAGAATATCATGTTCTTTCGATCTATAATAATTATGGGGGGAATATGTTAGGTTCAGTGATTCACGTCAAATACGGAAAACCGTTTGGTAAATCAACACCAGATGGTTATGAGATCAGCATTAAAGGTGATAATGCTGAGAGAGTTGAAATGTTTAGGAAAGATTCCATTTATACTTTGTTCTGCGGAGATATACCAGCTGGACAAAGAGTTTATAGAGTAAATGGATCTATAAAATGATGATAATATTGAAAACTTGTCTTTACATGGTGAATTTCAACCTCACCCTATGTTTGATTTATACGAGGCATCTGACAAAGGAATTATTCGAAGAAGAAAAACTAAAAAAAATGTTGGGTAATTTGAAAAATAATGGATACTTGTTTGTGGTTGTTAGAGGAACAAAAAACAGACTTTGTTGGTTATTATAGCCATCGTTTTGTTTACAAAACTTTTAACGGACCTATACCTAATGATTTGGTAATAGACCACGTCAACGCAAAATCGGCAGGAGATACCGAGCGAGTAGAAATGTTAAGGAAAGACTTTATTTATACTTTGTTCTGCGGAGACATACCAGTTTGACACAGAGTTTACAGAGTAAATGGATCTATAAAAGATGATAATATTGCAAACTTGTCTTTGCAAGATGAATTTCAACTTCATCCCGTATTTGATTTATATGAGGCTAATGATCGCGGGATTATTCGAAATATCCAAATGAAAAATGTTGTTGGTTTTATGAACAACAGCGGTTATCTTAGAATAACTGTTAGAGGAACACTAACAAATAACGTTAATTATTCATCACATCGTTTTGTTTACGAAACGTTTAACGGACCTATACCCGATGGTTTAGTAATAGACCACGTCAACGGTATTAAAACAGACAATCGTCTAGAAAACCTCGAACTTGTCACGCCTAAAGAAAATAGCAGACGAGGACGAGGAGGTGGTATTAATTTCAGATGTTCTGCTAAACCTATAATATCATATAACATTAGTACAGGTGAGGAACTAGAATTTCCTTCGATACCAGCTGCAGCAAAATATTTTAAAATTCATCCGGCAATAATAAAATATGTCGCAGATGGCTGAACAAAATCAGCAACATCAATGTCAACATTTGACAGAATCATCTTCAAATATGACGATTAATTATATTTTCTAGCTCGTTTTTGGTTAAGCAATTATGAGCGAACGCAATAACATCATCTCTATCAAACCTCAGCGTTATTACTGCGCTTTCATTAAGTTTATTTTTTTCTGCCGCTGTTAGGAGAATTTTATTAGAATCACCTTGCATCACATTAACGTTGACAGAATAAGAACTATATCCAGACAGACATTTTAGCACTGCTTCTGCTAATTCTTTGTTATTTAATATATCAACTTTTTGATGATATTTTATCTCGTTAGTCATTTATAATAATAAATTAGATAAAAATGTATTATAATATGAACTTGATGAAACTACTTGCTAATATAATCGCGGATGATAATTTTACAGCAGACGATGCTGTCTTTAACGATAAACACAACTCTGTTGGTTATACAGAAAACGATATTCTATTTAACAACGACGACGAACAAGACGAAATTGTTGGCGTGGTTGATAAAAAAAATTACAGCAGACCGACAAATGGACGATATGATGTTAAGTATCATATCACAAAGAAAATCTCGAAATTTAATTTTTCAGTAGATGAAAATCAGTCTTTTTGGCGGCTGATAAAACCCTTTTTAAACATTAAAATCCCGGACCGACAGAAAAGTATAAAATTCGACTTTACATTTGTCAAGATTTTTAACCTGATGATGATCTCTGACGATCGCAGACAATATCTAATATCGTTATGTAAACCAGTAAAATGTAAATCTTTCAAACATAAATATGAGGAAATTTATAATAATATTATTTTATCGATCGAGTTGGAACCCAGCTGTTAAATTTATCGCTGTACCCACGCCACTTGACAAGGCTTTTATTACCTTTTTTCCTGATAACTTTTTCAATAAAAAATATATCTTGCTCAGTTTTCTGCAGTTCCTGCTCGTAAAAACTACCGGTTATTGGCTCACCCAATAAATCCTTCAGCGCATATGTTACAGGTATTGTCAGTAAAACTTTATCGACAAAATATACTTCTTCGCTCCAGTTTGGGGTAAATCCTTTCTCAAACACTTTTTTTTTTGGTCAGAGAAATTCTAACTCTATCACCAACTTTAAATTTATGTTTGCGGTACATGTTTTCATTTGCAAGAATCAGATTTTTAATTGCGTCGCTTGGTGACATTTTTATTGATCTTGTTTCGTGTTATTATATTTGTTAATAATTTGTGAAAGAACATCAGTAAATCAGTTTGTGTTTTTAGCTGTCAAATGTTTATGTATCAGCTCGTTTAGTGTACGATTAAATCTTTCAACGACAACGCTTTTTTCCTCATTTCCTGTAACATATTTTTTTATGTTATTTTGTTCCAAATATTGCTCAGATTTTTTATTAAAAAACTCCTCTCCATGATCAGTCCAGACCTTATTCGGCCTTCTTTCTGTACTTGTTATTATTTGCTTTAGTTCATCAGTTATCAATGTTCCTGTTTTATCTGAAACGGGTACACTAAACGCGTATTTACTAAAAACATCTGTGAGGTTTAAAAGATATTTTTTGTTATCATTAAACTGAGCAATATTTGACACATCAACTAAATCTACCGCCCAGATATCGTCAACGGCATTTGCAACAACCTTACGTCGTGGAAATTTTTTTTTAGGTTTATGTAGCTCTGATGACAGATCATCATACAATTCTTTTCCAAGACCTAACTTATATTTTGTTCCTATCATTGTTTGAACTAACCATCTATCAAATCGTTCTCGTATATTTGCAGGTTTCATATCTTTAAGTTCGTCTAGCATTACCTTATCACAGCCTGATTTTGATAGAGTGTTATCAGGACGTTCTATATCACGACAACAAATATCATGACGCATTGCTATTGCATAAACACCATGGTATGGTTCTCGTCCTGGTAATGGATTATCGTTTTCGTCAAGTTGTTCGTGTAGTGGATTGCACGGTCCAGTATATTTATGGCCAGGCAATGTCCAACCAGTCCTCGGCCTTGGTAATTTTCATATAAATTTGTGGATGTCAATGCCGCTGCCAATTACCTCTCGTCGATTGCATGATTGACAGTATGTAACAATTTTATCTTGTTCTATATAAAGATTGTTATCATAATTACAATTACATTTCATTTTATTTTTAATCGTCGACAAATATATTTACCTTTGTCAATTAATCATCTACTAAAATAACTATGTCAGAGCACATTCCAGCTCCAGTTGTCGATTTCAGAAACATACTTTTTTTCTACTTCAAACAGCGCAAATGCTTTTTAACATTTTTAATTTTTTCCGTTGTATCGTCGGTGTTCGCTGTTTTAGTTTTACATTTGAGACAGTATGTTGACACATTCCTTAGTTTAGATAAAATTAATTGCAAATTCATCATTAACGTGTCCGGCGACGGAGTCAAACTGTAAAATAAATTTTAAAAAATTAAATTTAGGCTGAGACATCTGTCGAATTAACATAATACAATAATAACCACAAGCAGATGATCCAACCGGCTGTAGTTGATTAGACGAGTAGTTTATCATCCCATACCATTTTAAAAATATATTTTTTATAAGATCACTCGGAGGAAGTCCGAACGAATCAAAATAATTATTATCGTAGACAGCAACCCAATGTGTGCCTGATCCATCATTGAAATTTTGTATATTTACAACACACGAACTACCTGCCGGTACATTATCTAATTTGTCTTTGGAATATACTCCACGAAATCCGACAATGTCATTCAATCTCGACATAATTTCGAAATTACTCAATGTCGCAGACGTCTTGCGTTAGGAACACTTGTTTGATATATTTTATGCTGAAGAAAAAAATCTTTTTTGTAAAAGCCTCTAACGTTGTGTTAAATTCTGCTAACCTTGCCACCGACGAAATAATTCGAGGCATCCACAGCGCTAATTTCGTAATCACAAACTTGTGATCAGCTCCACCAGCTCGAATAAGACAGTTATTTTGGTCTGCCCGATCTAAAATAAGCGTGTGTTTCAGCCCTCGAAATACCTTAAGATAGTCGCGACAAAATCCAAATATTGTGCTTAACGGCAATATCATTGTTATTTGTTGTGATCTTGCTGCAAGAGATTTTCGCTTGATATATCCCTTGTTATATCTTCCGCTTAGTATATTAACAAAAGTCTTGTCGACTAAATCTAACATAACTTCTCCATCAGCAGCTGCAGCTGGTGGTGTTATACTAAAGTTGTTGCAAGCTGCTATCAACGAAATTTTTGTGTCGTCTGCGTTTGCAGCTGCAGCTGGTGCGGCTATTACAAGGATTCCAGCATTCGCTATAAGAAAATTTCTAACTATCACAAGATCTGCGGCAGCGTCAGCGCCATGTGCAAAAACACCGCCTAAAATAAACTCACTTCCAACAGCTTGCCCAAGTCCTGTATCTTTGAACCACATCATATTTGTTGCAACTGATTTCAAATAATCTTCGCTAAATGAAATAATATTTAGTATTGTACTTGCAACCGGTAACCAACTATCAATATCCTCCACTGTTTCATTTTCTAGATGATATCGTGCACCTTTAAACAAACTCCAGCCATTATTTACTAGCGCAATTTCTGCGCCAGCTACAATATCACCATCAGCTCCTGTTAATATCATACCACGAACTTCTAGCATAGCCTTGTGAGGCAGCAAGAACACATCTTCGTCTCTTGTGTTAAATTTTATTGGACCAGCTTTATTTGGTTCGTTTGAGTTCTCGTCGAGGTATTCAATATACTCGAATTTTGTTGCTGTATTGTCAATATCATATTCCTCACCAAAATCAAGATTATGTTTAACTGACATTTATTATTTTATAATCGTTACACAAAATTGTAATGTCAGATCCGAGGCAAATCTAATTTTAGACTTGTTTTGTTTACTAGCTTACGTACGACCTCCTCACCGCGTGGGGACAGTAATTTTTTTGTTGTAGCTATCATAGCTCGTTCTGTTTCCGCTGTTGGTGCAATCTCTGATATTGCTCGTTCTATTTCCGACACCGTAGGTGTTGCGCCCTTAATTTTATCGGCGAATTTTGCCCTACTATGGTGCCTGCAACTCTAGATGCTCCCGTCGCAAAAGATTTGCTGGCATCAAGAGCATTGGTGCTACTTTACGTGCAATCCCTGGGATATTCTCGATCACCTTTGTAAATATATTTCCAAAAAATCCACCTACAATAGTTCCTCGATAAACTTATTTTTGTCTCATCGTTGTTATTAAATAAGTTTTCAAAATTTCTTTCGAGCTATACGTTGCTTAAGTGTAAACAATACGTGACAATTTCATTGTTGAGATCTATTTGTCGTCCTGATTGATCTGTTAGTTGCATTGTTATGTTCGTTATTTGATTTTCAGGAGTAATCGGACAGTATATTATTTGTCGAGGAGTAATTTGCATTAGTGAACCAGACGGAACATCTGGCGAAAAACTATAGATTGTTTGACCTTAACTTCCCTTGACTGAGTAAGACCCTAATGCAATAGAACAATTGATCAATACTGTATTTACTTCTGTTATGTTAACTGGAAGATCTCTTTCATACGATATACTTTGTTCTGTAATACTGCCATACTGTCGACGATTAAATCCTAGCAACGATGCGATGCTAGTCTCTGGTAAAAAATCGATCATCAAATTATTTTTTAATGTGATTCTGGCTCGTAGCGTATTATAGTTTGGAGTTAATTCAATATTGTCTACGGTAGTGTATTTTGTTATCAACTGTCTTCTCGTTTTGTTGAGATTAGTTACATTATATGCCCCCTTTGGTATTTTGACTGACACCCAAGCACCAGAATTAAATGTAAAGTCGTCATTGACGTTTGTTTTCACATTTGCCATGGAATGCCATATTGTAGCGGAAATCAATCCGATTTCGTACTGGCTACCGGGATCTAGTATGATTGGCGGATCATAGTGGACAGAAAAGTTTGCGCTAGTTTTTGTCGTCTGTGACGAGCCAAGTAATAGTGTTGTTGACATTTATATAGGATCGCCATGTAAAATTTCATACTCGTCTGTTGTTAGTAATCCACTCGATCTAAGATTATCTAATATGTCCACGATCTCGCCGTCAATTTCTGTACATGTAATACTAGTTTCTTTTGAGGATATTAATAAGATAAGTCGGTCAACCAGTTCGGCGTTTGATGTAAAAACTTTAACACCTGTTCCAATGGTTTCCTCTGGTATTTTTTATCTCGTTTTCTTTCGTAGTCATTAAATAGTCTTTTAAAATTCCAACTTTTGGGATAACCTTTTTCTCTGGTTCTGTACTGGTTTGCAGTTATATTTAAAACATCAGCAATAATTCCTTCTCTTACAGCATTCATCATCGCCAACATTTCTCCTTCTATTTTAGCTTCTTCTATTCTTCTGTCAGTTTCTGTATCAGATGTTGAAATATCTTTTAATTTTTTTATTAAATTTTTAAATTTTTCCTCTGTCCATTTTCGAATATTTTCAATGTCTTTGATATTATTTATTTCTAAAAAATCATTGTATTCTTCCTCCGATATTTTTCCATTGTGCATTTTTTCTGAAAAATATCATCTGTTTTTTGAGTGGCATTATTTCTGTGATAGATTCAGTCATCATTTTTTGTTTTTCAGCTAGTACCTCAGTTTGCTCTGATAAATTTTATATCAACCTTCTTAACTCGGCTGGATTAATCGGCAATCTTGCAATAGCATGTTGTAGCGCAAGATGGTTGTTTATTAATATGTTAAATTCAGCCTGTCGTGCAGCAGGATCAGCAATATTTCTAACAAGTTCCTCTACAATTATTTTTAGTTTCCTCTTTTGATCTTTCTCCGAGTAAACCTAACAATCCTTTATCTTTAAATTTTTCTAGTTCTTCTGGAGATAACGCAGATATTTTTGGTTGTTTTCCAAGAAGTACAGCTTCGGTACCAGGTTTAAAAAAATTAGCGGCTGTTTCTTCTGCTTGAACTTCTCCCCGACGGGCTTCTTCCACTTTTTTCTTAAAAACAACTTTAGATGCTGCAAGCTTTATTAGTAATTCATTTTTTTATGATAATCCATTATTTATTTTTATATGCGATATAAAATTTGTTATAGATACGTGTCAATACAACAACGAAACATTTTAGCTGGATCACGCGCTAGTTTATCAAATAAACAGAAATTGTATTTGTCTTTGGTCGCTTGATGATATAATTCATTAAATTTATCTTTCCTTACGTCACCACATTGCTCGTTTGCAATATTTCTCACATCAACATTATCGAGTCCAGGAAATAATATAAAACATCCCGTATTTCGCCTGATAAACCTGTCGACGTTATAAAAACCTTGCGCGAGATAAATCGAATTACATTTTTTGTTACGCGATAATGAAAAATACGACTTAATCTTATTCATCTCCTCGTTGTTTAGCGCAATATCGTCAAATACAATTATTTTATGCTCGGACGAATCAAGTTCATTGACAGGGATTAATTCCTCTGGTTGTTTTATTAAAAATATATCATCGTCAGCGTCAAGCTCATCACGAAGTTTATCGTTGTATTCGCGTAATAACTCGTATTTGTCTTGTTGCGGATTAATTGTGTAAATATATACCTTATCGTAGTTAAAGTTATCGTTGAGTAAGAGATTTAGCAAACGATTTGTTTTCCCAGAGCCTGTACGACCAATAATAAGATAATGACAATCTGGAAGTTCGTTATTGTGTTTATGTTTGATTAATCGTTCGGTGTCAAAATTTAATATCGATGATTTCGGCATTGTTGTTATACAATTTTATGTTATATAATTTACATAATATGGCCTATTACACAAAGTTTGGAACAGCACTTATGGGATCTGTTTCCGCTGACGAACCAATAATAACTGATACGTTATCGCTATGTCAAATCAACGAGTTCTATGTTTAGAAACAAATTATCCGCCAATAAAGGTTATTGATACACAAGCTGTTAGTTATGCACAACTAAAATCTGTTGACGGTAACAAACTATCACTGACAGGAGGAACTTTAAGCGATAACTTGGATATGTCAGGAAAACAAAATAGTAAATTTAGAAACCGCGTATCCGCCAAGAAACTCAAATCAAACCCAAGCGGTAAGTTACTTACAGTTGAAGTATGTTGATGATAACAAGCTTGATAAAACCGGTGGAACTGTTACAGATATTATTAACATGTCAAGTAAAAAAAATTATTGGGTTGGAAACCGAGTATCCACCAGCAAATGTTGATAATACACAAGCTTCAAGTTATGCGCAACTAAAATCCGTCGACGATAATAAACTTAACAAGGCCGGCGACTCAATGACAGGTAACCTTATGATGAGCAATAACTCAAAAAATAACTGGATTACCGACAACTTCACTAACACCAGCTAATGAGACTGATGCTATTAGTTACGCTCAGTTAAAAGAAGAACTCACCCCGCATTTTAAACGATCCGGTGGATCTATGTCAGGTAACATAAATATGAGAGACAAAAAAAATAACAACAACATATGTTCCTGTTAACCCTAATGATCTAACGAATAAAGCGTACGTTGACAGTGTATCTGGTGGTGGTATAAAACGAACCAAAAACAATGTTGGGTATATTCCAACACTTTTTAAGGCAACTGATAACCGAGTTGGGTTTGAGGCAAGTGGATCATCATATTATCCTGAAAATTACCCTCATTACGCTTTCTCTGATAGACAAGAATGGACTACTAACGGAGAAGTTGAAAACTTTTGGATTAAAAGTATATGTCCCATTGACGTTGCTATTTGGTAATTTCATTTGCGAGGTCGATTAAACTCCAGTGTTGGTCGAATTTATAATTGGCAATTGGATGTATCAAACAATGATATCGACTGGGTAATATTATACAGTACAACAGACACTTATATTTCAACAACACAATATCTTACGATTCCGACAGAAAATACTGTCAACAAGTACTTGTATTTCCGATTTTATGTTATCGCTGCTGAACATCCGTTTCCAAGACTGACAGCATTTCAAATATACACACTTGATGATCAGATTTAATCTAACGTTGTAAAATAAATGTCACTACCAATTGTAATCATTGCGAGAGAATTTTATGGTAATATTTTTAACCCCAAAATAGATGTTGGGGACAAATCACTATCAGCATATGTGATAAATAATAGGAAAAATTTTTCAATTCCAGTGATAAACTCTCCATTGTCAGAAGAAGAAAAAATGTTTTATTCTCGTTATGCATATGCCAGGACCACAAGTACTTGAAGCAATAAGAAACATTGATATTATAAGTAGAAACTGTTATCCTGATGATTGTCTAGAAGAATATAAACAAATTGAAATCCTGCTAAAAAAATATTGCTCGAGCTTAAATTTGAAAATCTAGATTTGATTATAAAATTAAACTTAATAAAAACACGAGCTGATACTGAAATTGCAGATGTAAAAGAACGAGTAAACAATAGCCAGGATGACCTCGACAAACTAGTGGAATCTAAGATAATAGAAATGAAAAGGAACAAGACGTTATACAATAGTTTTTCAAAACGAAAATTTTTTAAACATCTCGGCATGTACTATCACGACAAGGAAACCCTAGTTAAAGTTGTTAGAATGACGCCGGATACGGAGTTAATTATAAAAGCATACTCGAACGCACTTCTACCAATGAGGCGTAAAAAAAAAACCAGAATCTGATCCGATTATTGTTTACAAATCTCTAGCGATAATCGAAGATCTTGACAATGAAATTAGTAATCTTAGCGATGATGAGCGAGAAAAGTTTTTTGAAGAAGTCAATTGAACAACATTTGGTGCAGGGATTGGTTCTTATTACGAAACAGGTGAAGAACATGATGTTCCACTTCCATCACTCCAACGCTGTAGACAATTGTCATTACGAAATTATTACAATGAAGTCGAGAAAATGTTCACAAAACAATACAAAAAATTATGGATTAGAGTAAATCCTTTTACTCAAATTTCTTGGACGAAAATCACTCCAAAAATTAATGCTGATAAATTTCGAAGTCGCATATGCAATTATCAGACAATATCTTGCCCTCAAAAATTTTACTTTCAATCAAATAAGCTTGGTACTTGGGTTTATTGATGAAACAGAAAGAGAATACAGTAATTTAGTAAATGAAACAGATTTTTATGAACGTGAAGTAGAAAACCCGTTTGATTCCTACAGTTGGTTAAAAACAAAAAATGAGGTACTAACAGATGAACGATATAAGGATACTTCGTCTGATGTTTATGACAAGTACAGAGACTTTATAGCTGATCCTAACAATAATAAGTTTCGTGAGTTTCTTGATTCGATTGTTGGTGCTAGAGTTTTTAATGTTGTATAAAACTGTAAACAAATATTGCATAATGAAAAACAAATCGTTGATTTCAATCATATTTCAGAAGAAATTCCAAAACAAGATGTTGACGCTCTAATGCAATATTACAGATATTATTATAAAAACCTTTGGTGTGTAAAACAATGTTACAAGTATTACAGTAGAATACTTCGAGTAATATCATATTTACCATTGCTGATGACAAGCTCTGGTATAATTTCAAGTGGAGCATCATTAAATCCGTTTTTGTTAATAATATCAGGTGTTGGTGTTTCTATTTCAACTGCGTGTAAGAAAATTGAACCTCGACTTGATACTAAAAAAATGCTTGTAAAACAGCTAGTATCACTTATAAAAAAATTACTTTATCAAATAAGATCTTATTTGCGAGGTGTAAAATATGATATGGACGACTTAATACGAGAGTTCCGTATTATTGACAGTATGTTAACAGATATTCTGCCAATGAGAGTTAGCAAATACGAAAATAATTATGAAACAAAATATGATGATGTTAGGGTATAAAATTTTGTCTAAACTTTAGAAATAAAATAATCTCAAATAGATGCTTCACTTACCTGCTCACGTACAGATCCACTTGCAGAATGAACACGAAGAAAAATTTTATCTAACATTGATAAATAGTAGTAAAGGAATATAAGTGTTTCTAGATCAGAGACCGCCTTAACCCGACAAAACATATTTTGTCAGAAAAGCCTTCATCATTTTGAGCTAGAAAAGGCTGCTGAAGGAAATGTCAACATAGAAGGGTTTTGGAGAGGGAAGGGGGTCTCTGAGATAGAAACCTTATATTCCTTTTATTTACTACTCTGTATATGGGGATAGCTGGGAATTTAACTTTGATTTTGAGGGTAAAAATACTTCGATGTTTTCTCGTTATTCAAAATGAAGAAGACATTTTCTTTTTAAGCCACATGGAATGCATTCAGTGTTAGACTCTGATTTTCACGACACTTCCACAACTTTTCCTGTATTAAGAAAATTACCCTGATCTAATTTGCCTTTTGCTGGATGTTTGTATGTTGCATTCTGGATGTTTGTATCTTGTATTCCGGATGTTTGTATCTTGTACTTCGTTTGTGTGCGAAATACGTCGTCGATTATATTAGTATGTGTTTCTCTGATAACGATTATTTCCGTCATGTCTGGATAAAAGGAAATAGCACATTTTGAGTCATCTACAGAAGTGAAGTCTTCTACATTTTCAATGACCATATGCTTCATGTTTTCGTATGACAGTGGCAAAAAATGATCGCTTACAAAGTTATTGGGTAGAAACCCATTTTTTATTTCTTTCTGGGACAAAGATTTGTGTCCATATTATAGATGCTACACGAGATGCTGATTTGTTTACTGCACTTTCAATAACCTTGCGATTAAAGGGATCTGATTCATTTTCAGCTTGTAACTGTGGTAACTGAGCAAAGGACGACTAATGAAAACGATGAGCAAAAGGGTACTATTTCTTCAATGTGCGCGACATTGTTTTCCTAATTTCATTAAAAACTTGAATCAGAGGTAGAACGATAATGGGTGTGCAGTCATTTAAAAATGAATTAAGTGACCTAAAAAAAATTGATGAATTAAACCGATTTTCATCCATCCGTTCTGGTGATTACCTGTGTTCTGGTGATAATATCCACTGCATTTTAAGTATTTATTTATTTTAAAACATAAGTATATGATGTATACAACAAAACATGTAAATAGATATCTTAGCTTCTCACAATCATAATTACAATCCTGAATATACTATCATATGTGAAGTTCCTACCGATTGGCCATTTATCATACCTATCCAATTATGTAAAATCAATTATGGCGGTGACGTCATTACATGAAATGTGATAATAATTGGTTAAAAGTAAATAATTCGTAAAACAAATTTCTTACATCAAAGTTTGCTTTTTTGGTGTGTACACCGATATAAACACCGACATCATGCAAATATATGTGTATTTCTGAATTTGTTGAGCGTATTTCAATGTTGTTGGTAACCGCAGCCATATTAATCGAACTTCGCGTAGATTCAAGCCTAAAACCTTAAAATAATGAAGGATCAAGAGGTAATTAAGCGCATATAACCCTAATTACAGTTAATTCGTACAGTAACTGTCCATATTTCACTCTTCCTACAGACTGTCAGTGTCACTTTCAATATTCTTCTACGTACAGCTTGTGGTGCTCTTGTATGAGAAATCGACTATTGAAAAACAGTTGAACAAGTTAGGAATCTGATTTACGTTTTGCGCGAGGTTCATAACAAACATATTGTGTACTGTCATGTCTGATCCATAGAATGGGATGCTGATAATACGATTCTGCTGTGTATTACATGTTGGGGAACTTGAGATGTTACAGTCTAATGCGGTGCAGTTTGAAATCAGTTGCGAGGGTGGGATTTACTCGGGTGGTCGGTGTTGTTAAGGTACTTGGAGTATGTTTGCTGTTGTTTGTCTCTGATGTCTGAGTAACTATTTATAGACTGTAAATATTTGTGGCCTGAAATTCGCATTATACCTGTTGAGGGAATGATTTTGTCTCTTAACTTTTAATTAAATAGTTCCTGCTACTGGCTTGATTTTCGTTTTCTTTTCTTCTCTAATATTTGTATTTCCTTTCATTCTTTTCATTATGAAAGTAAGTTTGTTAATTCCGACGATTCGTTTTGGAAACCATTTTGGATTTGTAGCTGTGATCCGCATGGTATTGGGTGCAATATAGAAGGAATCTTCTGGCTGACACAATTCTGCTGGTCATTGCTTTACATAACATTTGTACACAGTTTAGTAGATTGAAGGTTATTTGTAGATTTCTTTGCACGAGGGACAGGCTGGAAACATTAACGTTTATTTGATAGCAAACGACACATGGTGGAGCGCAATATTTATTTATTTCTTGGACTCAGTGCATTTGGCGAATGAAAATCTTTTGTTTTTGTTATTTTCTCCTTTTTAAAGTAATATTCGTAGGTTACTGCATTTGTATGGGAAAATATGAACGAGATATTTTCGGATGGATATTGTACGACCTTGGGAGTGCAGTATATCTATCCGACAAAACGAGTTCATATTTTCCCATACAAATGCAGTAACCTTTTTATTATATGCTATTTTTCTTATTCTGCCTAAGACTTAATTATATAAACAAAAATATACTATAAAAAACAAAGTAATTGAATTTCTGCTGTATTCCAAACTAAATACATAATCTCAGATTCATCAGTACACAACAACAATATTAATTTGCACATAACTCCGCCCAGCTAAATTTGAATATAGTACCTCGCGCTCGACATCACTTTTGAAAGAAATTGTCGTTTTGGTCTACTTACAATTGAAATGTAGAGTCATATTGTGAATGAATGCGCATTGCAACAGCTTCTCCATTTGGTCTAGAATAAATGGATTTGGGTGTATTTGTTGATTCTACTAAATTTCGTGGTTCTGGACTGAATTTATCTGTGTCAATTTTATATGCAGTACATCTGATTTGAGCAGCGAGGGAGACGTCTCGACTTATCTGCATGTGTGTTTCTGCTCCGTCATTGAATGTTTGGAATCATAATGTGGGAAACATATTAACTCTTTCAATGGTAATTATCAAAACGACGCTATGGAATATAATGTTCATTTCATTTTGAGTGCAGTAAGGAGGATGTTATTGCACTTGGAATGTAGTCGAAATTACAGTACCATTTCGAAATGTGTAATAAAGCTTTACAACCCATGACATAGCTCATGTAATTCAGGTTTGAAGAACTAAGAAAGTACATTTTGAGGAAATTCAGGATGTAAAACTGTATGTATATATTTTGCCATTCTTATTACCAGCTAAAGAAGACACGTTTATGCCTTGTCACTTGTATGCTCTTTGTAGTAACCCCATCAATTTTATGACCTGTATGGTGTCTATCTCTAGCCTAAATCCGAAACATTGTATCAAAAAGGTTAACGCGGAATAATGCGAAGCAGCTGGTATGTGACAGTCCACGAAACAGCTGCTGTAGTTCATTCAGAAACAAATTTAACCAACCAAACCCAAAAGCGTCTACTACATAAGTGTACATGATTTGTTTACAAAGTAGTTTCTAATACACTATATTACTACTGGGCACACGTGTCTTGCACTCGCGTGCAATATGAAGTGTTCAATAGCGTAAAATATTGAACGATTCTGACAATGGAAAGTTAACGGAGACGAAAATGAGCGTATAATAATACATAAAATTCACAACCAAGGTCAGAGAATATAGTAACTACGAAAACATAATCATTGTGCGTACCCATACACCAAAGGTAAATCACAATTTGATATACCTGAAATATGTTATATGGATTTAAAAAACACGTTTTGGTTTTAGTTAAAACAGGAATGAGAGATATTCTGATTCAGTGGTGGTGATCTATATTATATTATTCAACAAGAGCTTGTATTGTGTACACATTTTAGATAGCTGTGGATCGAATTCATTTCTTCAAACTTTTAAAGTTCAAAAAAGCATGGTCTCTTTTACCGGATTTCCAGTTTCTATGTAATCATATTAAAACTGCTTGATAGGCTAAACTACACATCACTCCTGTATTAGAATGGCAAATGAGCTAAACGACTTGCCACTCCTTTATCTGAATAAAAGTGGTCTAGACCACATGCATGTCCTTTATCAGAATGAAAGATGGTCTAAATCACATACAAGTCCTTTATCAGAATAAAAGATGGGCCAAACCACATGCATGTCCTTTATCAGAATAGAAGATGGTTTAAACCACATGCAAATCCTTTATCAGAATAAAGATGGTCTATACATCATGCAAGTCCTTTATCAAAATAAAGATGGTCTACACCACATGCAAGTCCTTTATCAGAATAAAAGATGGTCTAAACCACATGCAAGTCCTTTGTCAGAATGGAAGATGGGCTAAACCACACTCCACTCCTTTATCAGAATGGAAGATGGGCTAAACCATACGCCACTACTTTATCAGAATGGAAGATGGACTAAACCACACACCACTCCTTTATTAGAATGGAAGATGGGCTAAATGACACGCCACTCCTTTATTAGAATGGAAGACATGTTAAACCACATGCCACTCCTTTATCAGAATGAAAAATAGGTTAAACCACATACAAGTAATTTACTTGTTGTTTTTTTTTTTTCCTTATAAAATTTATCTACTTTGTGGACTGGGGCAAAGAGAATGAAGGTCATTATTTTGTTGTTTTCAAATAAACTACAAGCAGGGCTTTAAATTTTATGATATCCCACGAATTTGAACAAGAAAATTAGAAAGACTACCTTGCTCTTTCTTTGCACACAATGGCGTCAAAAGGAAAACAATATATTCTCCACTTGATTTTCTGGCCACGAATGCAAGCATTGAGAACGTGATTTATTGTTGTATCAGAAATGGTATCTCGAGACTTGCTAAAACATACACATGCCACTGATTTCTATAATTGTAATCTGTATCTAAAACAAAACGTTAGTATATTCATCTGAGTTAGGATCAATGTTTTGGAAAAGATATGATATCCCCAAAAATCCATACAGAACAAACAAAGGCAAACAAGACTGCCGTGATGGAAACATTATAAGCCCGCCTTGTGTTTAGTAGTCATCTGTGCATTTATTAGTAGGACATGGTTGGTTTTACGGATTCTTGAGGAATGGGTCACTTTGAAATGGAACTTTAGACATTTAGGCTGCTGAATCTCTGTTTCATTATTAACCCAAATGCAAGCCATCCATAAATCTTGGTCAAGGAACATATTCTGGAACAATAGTTATTTTGCAAACAGATTTTTCTTTGAGCGACACTAAGGGTGACCTTTCAAAATCTGAACCAAGATCAGCAGGCCTCTTCCACATATTACGTACCATTTATTCACACATTTTGGTCAAGGTTTGTGGTCTATAACTAAAGTTATTATGCAAACAAATATTTAAACATTATTGCATCATTTCCAATTGCCTTGAAATGTTGACCCCCAAAATCAATAGGCTTCTGTCTTACATAAAATGCAAGTCATCCACAAAATGTTGGAAACGCACATGGTTGAAAACTGAAATTGTTGTCCAGAAACTAGTTCTCTTCTTTCAGTCTAAGTTACTTTGACCTTTGACCTTATACTCCAAAATTGATAGTCTCTGTAAAGGGGTGTGTCGTGAGGTGAGCGCCCCTCTTTAATTGATTTGGTGATCGTTATCTAGAGGATGACCTCCCTCGATGTTATTGCCCAGTGTGAGTAGATAGAATATTGACAGAAAACTAAGCAAGATTATTGAGAAGAAATAAACAAATACGAGCCCCCTTAAACAACAAAATAAAATAAATTTAATTAATTAATACATAAGCTAAAATTGCAATTACAATCCAACCGATTTACATTAATGGAATTTAATAGCAGTGTTCAATTTACGGATTCGTTCATCATAGTAATGAGTGGTGAAAAGAGTACAATGTCCACGCCTGACTTGCATCACCTGGCGTCGTACTCTCTTGACTTTGTGTATTCCACGTCTAGCGTATATGCTTGGTTCTTCCTCTTGACCCTTCTATTCTGAACTCTCTATTTGCGGATTTCTCTCTTGGACTGTCCTCATTGGGTTCTCGGGGAGGATATAGAAAGCTGTTCCATTAAATGACAAGATTACGACTAAAACTATATATGTTCACCACCTTTCCGTATGTATAAAATTCTCTTACTTCCGTTATTCAGAGACGTAAATAGCTATCCACACTGCATAAATTATGACATAATATGACCTTAACGATTAACGGTCCTTACAAATATACTGTATTTGAGGTAAGGTACAATTGTTATCTATAGTTACAAATGACCATTGCAATATACCAAGTCTGACCTTAATTAAACAGTTCATCGCCCTTGCTCCACGCCTGGCTAGAAATTAACACGTTCGGTGTAAACAACCCTGTTGCCGTATATATCTGCGTACGTTGCTATACGACAAATTACACATAGCTAGTCAGTTCCACTCAATAAGATAAATGCTCGGTAACTATTGCATAAGATTAAATTCTAGCTTACAGTAACCAATAACCTGCAAGATCGTTTGGGCATTACAAAATCATATATAAATATGCAATTATCATTAACTCACGATAAATAGTATCATCCTACAGAGGAAATTCATTCCTATAACCATAAGAAATTCTATACATTGAATATCTGGATTACATCACAAATCCGTCAATTCTATCAATGAACTAATAACTATTAAATTAACGAATTAAATTGCATAACACTCTAACATATCAACAGAGTCCTATAAAATTGAATACACGATACATGCATGGATTATAAGCATATCAAACACATTTACATAAAACCAAACAAACAAAATAGAAAATTACATGGAAATTAAAACTGCGTACCTTAATGCTGTTTCTTATCCACACAAACAGTGCGTCCTAGCACTATAGCCTGTCTTTTCCTTTCAAGACAGCTATCTGGCCTCTTTACTTTGTTAACGAGGGAAAACTCTATTTTCAGGTTTTTCCACCGGAGTCTCAAATTCAACTTCTCGCAAGCAAAATTGGACTAGAGAATTCTGAGCCAAGTCGCTACCTTAAATTCAGATTACTTCCAAAGTGTACGCCTTAATTTTAACTGACCAATCGAAAGCAACTATTCCTAAATTTTCCCTAGAATAATCATGTCTTTCATCAGTTTCTGACAGCCTAGGATATGATGCAATTAGCTTTACTTTGAAGATCAATTATTTGACATAAGGTCCTTTACAACAGATACGGTCGGTAATTTTAATGTACTCTCTGCCAATATACCGTTACGATGACTCTGTCAGTTCCACTGAAGTTTAACGTAGGCTCTTTTATGTTTCACAGATGAAACAAGGGAAATATCAAAGTGAACTTTCTCAAAGACTTTTCTGGCTTGACTATGATAAAAGTTTAATGCACAATTTATTCAACTTGAAGACTCAGTACTTCTTCAAAATTCGACACATTACAGTCTCGTTCACCACGAAGACGCAAGATACCCCCAAACGTGTGACATGAATCGATGATGTAGACTTCTGTGCCGCAATCATTTTTCTTCTTTGAGTCATAGTGACCTTGCCCTTTGACCTTTTTGAAACAGAAATCTATATGCTACTTCCTTACCTCAATTACAAGTCATTCATAAAGTTCGGCCCGGATCTATGATGCTGTTATTTGCTTTGGGTTTAACGTTGTTTCTCAGCGCAAGAGCACCTAAATCAAAATTTCTTCCTTGTAGCAGGTACCAGTTATCCACAACGTTTGAAAACTACAGATGGTGTAGAAGTCTAGATGCATCCAGTGAGGGAAGATTGACTGTAATATTGGTCGACCCTTACGACATGCATGACGGCTGATATGGCCTATATGTTCGAGCAGGCATGAGACACGTGCCCTTATTTCAAAGACTGCATATACCATCTGAGGAAAAAGCTGTGAATTAACTCCCTTATAATAATATTTTGTCACTTTTCTCATTTGAACCACCTCGGCTTTTTCTGTCAGACATATACAACGGATGTATATCGGCGCAGTAGTTTACAGAACATTATATATTGTGTTCTTCGCAAATAAGAACCCACAATATGTTAGAATCACATCGGCTATTTCTACCATTGGATTGACCTTAGGACTGACTGATAAGTTGGTAATGGGAAAAACAAACAGTTGATGCATTCGCAACTTCTTGGTCAATTCTTGTTTTGTAAATAGGCGATCGACATACTTTCTATGTATGATCCATAGAACTGATCTCCAATATACGAAATGAACCTTTCTTGCTGCTTTTATTATGAAATAATTGCTAGATAAGATGGGGGTTATGTGACCTGGCCTAATAACGTTAGAGGTCAATATCGAGGTTTCTGTTTTAAACTTGCTTGTTAATCTTCCATACCTTAAATCTGTTTATTTGATGCTACTATTTTGTCTTTAACGGATAATTGCGTTTAAAAGTATGGCCCACACATAAGGTATCTCAGTCCGTGCTTATGATATGCGTACGGAAGAGACGTATCACTAACAAAATGAATCCTAAACGCAGATAATACAGAGTAAAATCGGCAGACATAAGTGTCCTTTGTGTAACTGACTATTTAAGGGGGGGGGGGGCTGGCTGTCGAATCTGGGTTTTTTCTTTTACCCAAAGATACGATTTATTTTTGTCATCTTATATAATGGGCATAATATTTTTTCGGTTTGTTTCTTTGTTTGTTTGGGTTTTCTTTTCGTTTGGTTTTTCTTTTTCTTTGTTTTGATTTTCCTTTTGTTCAAACAATTTATAGGCAGGAAATTAAAAAATACCCAGCTCCCCCCCCCCCAACTCCACCCATTAAAGGGTAGGTCCCTAAATTGATATTGATTGTTTATTAGTCTTCAGTAATAGACCTTTGTAATCATATTCAATCTCCAGTACACAATACATCACATCTCTGTGATTCTTCAGAATGCCATCGTATTATATTGAAAATACTTTTGTTTTCACAATTTAATTTTATAAAAACTTGAAACTGGAAATTTCATGATGCAAAACTGTGGCATTTTTATGGCACGAATGTCTAACGTAGGCATACAGTTCAAATTCATCGACAAAGAGAAGAGTAAATTATAGGTCGACAATGATAAAATATGGTTCGTTATCAATATTGTTGTAAAAACCCTATCACTATCAAATCAGGACCATGGCAGGTCACGAGTAGCAAGTATCGTTTAAAACATGATTACCCTCCAACCCTGAACGCACACGTATACCTGTTTACATTAGAAAATAGTCTGTTCAGGTCTGTTTATTTACATTATCTTTGACATATGTTGAAAGTTGAAAGCTGAACAATTAAGGCACTTTAATAAAAAGCAATTTAATTAAAGCAAAACAAACAAATTACAAAATTACAAATGGTGCTCTTAAAAGTTCAACCTCTCAACTGATTAGCCATCGCGAAGGGGTGTTTAACTAAATAAATACGGTATTTGGTTGCAGTCGTGCATTCCTAAAATACTATTTCACTCGAACATTGTAATACTGGGACATGTACATATTGACTGTTAACAGCTGTCATACCTCACACCTGTCAGTTAACGACTATGCTATGAGAAGTATTCTTTTGGATCATAATCACGGTAACGGCGTGTTTTCGAAATGAAGACAATAAACTATGTTTTAGAATAGATTTAATCAGAAAAATAAACTGATGTAATATAATGCAATAGAAAGGCGTAATCTATAAATAATTGGTCATATGTGAAAAAATGTTGAAATTTTAGTACAGAATCATACTTACATGTTATTTTTCATCAATCAATCTATCCATCCGTCCGTCCGTTGATACATACATACATACATACATACATACATACATACATGTTTGTTTACACAGACGTTCATTAATACATGCATACCAGACAGAACGATGTGTATACAGGCGAAAACATACATACATATATTGTGCTGATGACTCAACTAGTACCATTTGGCACCTGCGGCAGATAACTAATTGCATTTTCTCACAATCAGCTGATGTTACCACATATCCATCCCTTGTACTGACATTTTAGCTCGACCTTTCTTCTCAGATGGTGTCGATGAAGCGCGAGCTGTTCATACAGTATTATTCCCATGTAGCTATAGCCAAACTGAGAGAGCTGTGCATACTGTATTATTCACACGTACCAATAGGCAGGCTGTGAGAGCTGTTCATACTGTATTATTCAATGCAGCTATAGCCAGACTTTGGGAGCTGCGCATACTGTATTATTCACATGTAGCTATAGCCAGGCTGTGAGAGCTGTGCATACTGTATTATTCAATGCAGCTATAGCCAGACTGAGACCTGTGCATACTATATTATTCACATGTAGCTATAGCCAAACTATGAGACCTGTGCATACTGTATTATTCACATGTAGCTATAGCCAAACTATGAGAGCTGTGCATACTATATTATTCACATGTAGCTATAGCCAAACTATGAGAGCTGTGCATACTATATTATTCACATGTAGCTATAGCCAAACTATGAGACCTGTGCATACTGTATTATTCACATATAGTTATAGCCAAAATGTGAGAACAGTTTACCTAGTTATGATGTCGCATATTGCATCAACAGATTAAAGTCGGAAATGGTCTCTTCCAATCATAAAATGAAAACAACATAAACCCTGATCGGATTGAACCTAGCTTTATACAGTTCACGTTTAGCATGAATTTAACACAAGGATATATGACATGTATTAAAATTACATTTACTACCAAAAAACTGGCACCTGATACTAAGACCAACTTTGAAAGTTTGTATGAAGTTCCGCGAAACGCGGTGTCTCGCATGAGAATGTTGCTGTGGTGATGCATAGAATGTGAGCATGTCTGAGTATAGAGTTTTGCAATAACATTCTACAATTTCAGCTGTATAAAGCATTTGATGCAGAAAATTTATTAATAAATATTTGTCACAGGACATTACTGAGGCCGCCGATAACGGAAACGCGATGACTATTTCTCGCTATTTAAATGAAAGACAAAAACTCGCCTTTCCTGCATACTCCAGGGATGAGTTTCAGAGAAAAATTACCATCCTCTTTCAACGAGTGCTATTTTTCTCATAGGAGACCTAATTACATAAAGATGAAACTAAAGCTATAAATTGCAGACTATGCAGTTAAGTTGCTGCAGAGATCAAATGACGCATATCAGTTGTAATCTAGAGATGGGAAATTAAGTGGCACACCAAAACAAAATGTTAATGATTTGCATTGGTAATGATCAAGACAAATGATTAAGACATGATCAAGACAAATGATCAAGACAAATGACCAAGACAAATGACCAAAACAAATGATCAACAAGACAAATGATCAAGACAAACGATCAAGACAAATGATCAAGACAAATCAAGACAAATGACCAAGACAAATGATCAAGACAAATGACCATGACCAAGACAAATGATCAAGACAAATGATAAAGACAAATGATCAAGACAACGATCAAGACAAATGACCAAGACATATGACCAAGACAAAAACGATCAAGACAAACGATCAAGACAAATGATCAAGACAAATGTGCAAAAAAAAAATGACCAAGGCAAATGATCAAGACCAATGACCACGACAATGACCAAGACAAATGATTAAGACAAATGATCAAGACAAACTGGTCAGTTTATTTTTGGAAGACTGCATAATGACTTCACATCTAGGGTTTCAGGAGAATGCTCCGATCGCATGGTTGTACAAAAAAGTTTATCAGGCGACAAAACTATACATTGTATAGATACAATCAGGCAAACATTTATAATTTTCTATATGATAATATAGGTCAGTAGACCAATTAAATATTAGCTATGCAGAGATGATTAGCATCTGCCAAGCACATCCAAGAGACACATAAGTTTAACATAGCGCTTGAATAGACTAGACACCTGTTTCCTGTAGAGTGAAAACATCTGCTTTCCTCGGGTCTTGTCCTTCATCTTGCCTTAACATTTTCTGATTCATAGAACTTGTTAAAATGAATCTTGAAAGATTCTGTAAATAAATTGTAACTTGTTATTAACTATAAATATTTAGTTTTAAGGCAAAAATAGCAAGCTAGAAGGAGTTTCTTCGATATCAAAATCAACAGCCTCAACGGATAAAAACTGAATCAATCTTCTACTCGAATCAGTCAGACAGTCGTATTTGATAGGCTGAATGCCAGTGATAACATAGTAAATTATGGATATGCGTTAGTTTTGAATTATTTACTAGACCATGGTCGCCTTAAAAGTCGTCTCGTTCTTATCTAGGTAGCCAAGTTGTTTTATGGTCTTATACTGATCTGGAATCTCCATCATCACGTGAAGGGCAAAGGTCGTTTCCGGTCTTCGCGCCTTGCCAATCACTTTATGATAATTCACAAATTGAAAATTATCAAAGGTCCTTCTGGGTAAATGGTTGTCAAAATCCTCCATTGTATCCCAGGGACCATCTCCTACCCCAATCACAACTATACTCATCGGGTAATTGGAAGCTTCTACAATTGCCTCAATTGTTGGATCCTCTTCGTTAATTTGTCCGTCTGCAATGATTAATAATATATGGTACTTGTTCAATTTTTTAACAATTTCAATACCTTTTTGTATCAAAGGTGCAAAGTTTGTTGGTCCACTAAGATGAATTTTTGTTGCTATGTCGTTGTATTTCAAAAGCACCTCAGAAAATCCGTCACACGGAGTGTCGTCTGGACAAAAGGAAAACACACTTTCACCACATGTTTTAACATCCCCAAATCCAAACGCAGGAATTTGCTTGTCGTCATCGAAAGTTTGCAGGGTACTTCCCATTATGTGAATCACATTTTGATAAGGATTGTATATTTTATTTCCCACAATCTTGTGCAGACTGTTTCCGCCGAAGGTTTTCCTACCTTGCCACTCGTTACTGGCTGTGAAATCTACGCCAACGATTAATCCACAGTTCTCAAGTCCGGCTTTCTTGCACGCCTGACTCACTTCCTGGAAACTAGTGAAATGGTCCTCTATAGCATAGAAGTACCTGAATAATAATAATAATAATAATAATAAACAACCATCTCCTGTTCTATACATTTTGCATAAAATAAATTTTATTTATTATAACATTCTAGAAACACGTGTGAAAGTAGAATGTTTCATTTAAAAAAAAAAACCCAGATCATTTGCACAGCTAACTACTATATTATGGAAAGTAAAACTACTATTTTATAGAAAGAAAATGAATCAAAATATAGTCAGGTACTATGCACAATGCACTATTTCCAAGGAAATTGTAAGTCTGTTTATGTAATCCCACCAACACACACACACATACACTCGTTTTGAACAACACCGAGTCTTCGGGTGGCGGGTGGCGTTGATATTGAAAATCAAAATTTGTCTTTATAGGAACCCGAAGAGTGTATATTCCAGAAGGTGTGTGTAAGAGCGAATGACATACCCTGGGACAATGGTTAATTGTTTACATGGAATTTTAATTTCATGATAATAAGTATGTGTTTGGCTATACGATGGGGATCTCAACAGTTTCCAAGTTGTGGCGCAGTTAATAAGTCCCCGGTGTTAAGGACAGACGCAAGCGATGGTGCTATGGATAAGCACCAGTGGTAAGGATAGATCCAGGAACCGGCACAATAGATAAGTTCCCAGGGCAAAGACAGAAGCCAATGTCGGCTGCATATCTAAATCTGTGTTCCATATCTGAAAATTTGTACGGATGGTTGTTTAATTAAAAATATAAAATTGTCTTCGAACATATCGTAAGAATAATTGCACCACCCCCACCCCCCGACCATTGATCCCTGGAGGAGGATGATTAGAGCAAAAGTTCCGATCGGGTCATTTTACATAATGCGAGAATTATTGTAGCAGATTTTGTGAGTGTCCGTCGAAACCTGTCGAAAGAGACAAGTCTGACGGACTAATCGACAGACAGAGGCAATTACGATATCCCTAAGGCTAACAAATTTAATCACTGCAGCTAAAGAAAATTATTTACACTTGTATTAGAGTAGTGATATTGTCTTATGAAACTGATGACATTCTGAAAATCGGCTACTACAGAATACCTACTCCTTTTACTCTACTATAACGTTCTTGTAATGCAAATAAAGGTGTACTGTAAATAAGGTGTACTGTAAATAAAAATCTAAAATAAAAAGCACACACCTATTGTTGTTGTTCTTCTCTATACCTAACATGGACAATATGGATGTCTGCTTGTACAGACGGTTTCGTCGGCGTGACACTACCTTGGCCTGCTCTTTGTCTTCTTCCTCCTTTCTCTCAAACATCCAGAATAGGAACATTCCAGCTATGTTTGCTAGAACGTACATTATGAACGCCATTACCGTCATGATCATCGTAGATGAGGATATCTATTAATCTCGCTTAATAATGTGTCCTCTGTAATATAAAAAATGACGACTACATAAATTCAAGCTAACGTTAACTTATGGTCGTCGTTTGTGCCGAGTATAGCAATATACAAGTGAAGCCTGGCAATACCTTTATTTGGAATACTCGGTTTTACACATACAAATACGAGGTCATCCCAATTACCATACCTCAAATTAAACACCATAAATAATGACTCGATAATATTTTTTTCAAACAAACATATCTTCTGTTCTACACGGACGGATATTGATACGCATGTCAAAACATTTTCGAATTTTGTATTTGTACACTGTCTACGTAACTGGTTAATCTACACATGCTTTCTCAAGAAAACTAATGTAATATTACCACCTTGCAGCAACTATAATAAAATCGAACTCCTTTTAATAAAATAAGGCTGGTCATTTCTGTTGGCCAGCTTTTCTAGTAGAGAAATTGGTCAGTCTCTGAAACATTGCATTACAACATCTTAAACTGACAATATAATATCTTTTCTTTTATAACATTATTGGCCTTAAAAATATCATTTCTTGGCTGCCACGTATCATGCAGTGAAGGCAGGACAGTGTCCAATACTGGTAATGTGCGCCATATTTATGGTTTATGCTGTTCATTTTAAGGAACATTTTATAAACTGGAGGTATACTCACGTCTGCAATGTGACATTTTACGTATTTTTAAACTCTTATGTGTTGAGAGACTATTTTTTCGGGAGGTGCGGTCAAAATTCATTGTAATGTGCGGAAAGAAATATCCTCTACATTTAAATATAATACCTGAGTAAGTTGTTGCTGTTGTTGTTAGGGTTTAACTCCATTTTTGAGCACAAGATAGGCTCTACGTGGCCGCCAGTATCAATAGTAGAGGAAGAACCCGGGAAAATCCCGGAAAGAACCACCAACCCACGAGAAGCTACTGCAAGTTTTGTCGCATACCCACAATGGCCGAGCCCGAGACTCGAACCCACGCAGACAGAGGTGAGATGTCAGTGATCCGTAACGGTGAGCTCTTTAGACCACTCGGCCACTCGAGGCCTCCCTGAATACGTACAAAAAATTGCAAAAACAAAAAAAAAACAAAAAAAAAAGGACCAAGTTAATGTTAGACTATACGTTAGATCATGCGAACTACGCCAGCAACAGGACTTCTGCAGCATCAGAGGTTTAGTGGTTAGTGTACCGTCTGGGCTCGCAACCAGAAAGGCCCGAGTATGAATCCCGTAATCGGATCAATCTGGGACAGTTACTATGGCATGACCCTGGACAAGACAACCTAATCAATTTCCTCTGATCAATATATCCTTCATGTGTTGCTGGTGTTTCCAGAACCAAACAAACAGAACCAACCATAACGTATCTAACTAGACCGAAATTGTTTTCCAAACTTGAATAGTTTTTATCCGCATTAAAAGTAAACTGACACGGTTCAAACTTGATTATCGAACTTTTCGGGGTACATGGCAATATTCAGATGATTGCAGTTTGGTTCTTCGGTCTTGATTTATTGAAAAATTAAAATTTGTGGGAGGGGAGCATGATGGTGGTTTGGGAGGAAATGATAATCCGGATAATCGGAGTCTCTACACAAAAAGTGTTCATTCCTCTTTAATCTTAAATTCTTGAAATAAATAAACACTACATAAGCTGCGCAAATAGTAAAAGCAATATTTCTGCCAACGCAAACTTTTCGCAAATTTTGCTGATTTTACGAAAGTTGTGTTTTTTATAATAGTAAAAAATGTGTTTCATATGTATTTAAATTGTCCATAAAATAACTCAAATACGCAGTACTTAACGATATCTCTTTCATGGTTGTGCTCTTACGGATGCAAAAAGGCTTTTTGATTTTAGTGTAGACACAAGACATTTATTTCCCCTGTGAGGTCTCATTGATTTGTATACATAAATATGGTCCAATAAAACTACTTAACTTACGCCTCTGTTGTTGTTCTTGTAGGCCTAACGCCATTTTTTCAGCACTAACAGACCATACATGGCGGCCAATATAACTGGTAGGGGAAAAACCCGTAAAATTCCCGGAAGAACCGCAGACCAACATGAAGCTAATAGCAAGCTTGCACACACACTAACATAAGCCGAGCCCTAGTCTGAGTTTCCTCTGACCGATGCCACCACATTTTGCTGTTTGGACATTTATGTTGAGGTGTAGGGTCAGAGCAAATTGCCTATCGAAAACCTATCTGCTTACTAGCCGGCCTAGCATACTTGAAACGACCTTACATCGAGACATACTTGCATGAAATCGATAGGATGATATATTTTCTTCGAAATCGTGTGTGTATGCACGATTTGGAATTTTAACGTAACTTCATATCGCTACGATGTCAGCAGTGTGGCAGTTTGTAGAGATGTCTAGCACTGGGACATCATGCCGCAGACATGTTGCATCATGTCCACCCAGTCACACCAGGCTGACAAGTCCTAACATTAACCTCTTAATGCTGAGTGCCAAGCGAGGAAACTGCTAGTACTATTTCTATTAGTCTTTGGTATGGCTCGGCCGGGGTTGGAACCAGTGACCTCCAGCATCCGAGGTGGACGCTCTATTCTCTTAGGCCACAGGAGCGGTCTCTCCGAAATTGCGAATATAACATTTCGTTATGTCTTTAATCCTATGCTAGACGAAACGCAACTGCATCGTTGATGAAATATGACCTGGAACTCGCCATTTGCATTGCAAGTCACATGGCTACAAAAAACGGCAACCTAGATGTCTATGATATCAGAGATCCAATAGTCACGTGATATCAACAATAAAGCCATTTCCAATGTTGTTGTAGACAAAATTCGAAAATATTAAATGAAAGTCATCTAATGCTTGTAAAAAAAAATATGCACGTTTAATTCTCAACAAACTTATTCCGAGAATAACGACCAGAAACCTGTCGGTATGGCAGCAACCCGAAGAAGGCCAGATTTATCGATCATTGATCACGTGCCATCCATGTTTTGGTTGGTATCACGTGACTACTGCATTGACATGTGCTTTCTGCTTGGAGTTCACACGGTGTCGGCGAATAAAACTCATCGATAAGCAATCGGTTCTGAAGCTACATCCCAACATATATGTCCAGATATCAAAGATGGGGTGGCAAGGATCAGGACTAGACGAGCCAGAGACTCGAACCCACGCGGACAGAGGGGAAATGAAAGGTGATTGGTAAAGGTGAGCTCTTTAGACCACTCAGCCACGCGGGGCCACTCTGTTACTCGAATTGTACCAAAAAGACCGTTCTAACACGATCAAAACCCTTTAGTTCAACTCTGTAAAAGACACAAATATATTTTGCGTCAGTAATGTTCGGTTTAGAAAAGTTTCGACATACACGGAAAGCTTAAGGGTTTGTCAGCAAATATCCACTGAAAATCATTGATGCATAGTTCAGTCATTGAGAGCTCCGTCTCTCAAACTTTGGCTTTAATCAATCCAAAAGACTCGCCTGCAAGATTTTTCTAAAACCAGTTGTCCTGCCGCGGCTCGTCGATAATTTGGCATATATATATATATATATATATATATATATATATATATATATATATATATATATATATATATATATATATATATATATTCAGACACTCTTTATCATAAGCTAATGATAATCAAAAGAATTTCAAATGACTTAATTCTGGACAGCATATGGGGACAACTTTCGCGATTAACAGTTTGCATTAAAATACGAAATCACTGATGGTCGAGTGGATTAGAGGGTTAGGGCGTGAAATGATATGTCAAGCCCGTTCTAATAATCACGAGTTAAGTCCAAACGGACCTTATTACAAAATGACTACCTAGTTTTGTTGTTGTTGTTGTTGTTGTAGGGTTTAACGCCATTTTTAAGCACAAGATAGGCTATACATGGCGGCCAGTATTAATGGCGGAGAAAGAACCCGGAAAGAACCACCGGCCCACGAGAAGCTACTGGCAAACTTTCTCACACACCCACATTGGTCGAACCCGAGACTCGAACCTACGCAGAGGTGAGATGGCAGTGATCCGTAACGGTGAGCGCTTTAGACCACTAGGCCACTCTGCGCCCCAAATAGTTTTGTAACCATGCATCAACATCAAATAGTAACTAACCTTATCACTGTAGTCAGAACATGTCAGAACAGCTTAGAAAAATACACGCTCCCACAAATCTATACATATTGTGTGTGTGCGTGCGTGCGTGCGTGCGCGCGCGCGCGTGTGTGTGTGTGTTGGCAACAGATTTCATACCCTTCATGGACACAATAACCTTCAAGTCCAAACGTCCAAGATCAATTTCTAAGTAGACTCCTCTCCCTTCTTGCAGCCAGAGCTATAATGTTACAGAAAAATGTGTGCGCGCGCGCTATACTCGCCAAGTCGGACTAGTGAAGGCCAAGAAGCAAATTCGATGAATAAGCTGACACAAATTATTGTTCGTTTCCTTTTAGATTATATATGCTGTTTAAAAAGTGTCATTTTGCATGATTCGCGGCTGTTTACCCTACCCACTTAATTGCGCATGCATCGATGAAGGAAAGGGGGCATGATACCAGATTCTGCCCCTTCGCTGAGCAGTATTCGCTTCTGCTATCTGGCGATGGCGATTACTATACGGTTTCGGATATTATCACTATGCTGTGCAGCCTGGCTGACTTGTGTATTTGTTTGTGCTAACCACGAAACAAAAAGTTCCAACATCAGGCCTCTTCACCTTGTTTTGAAACATGGTTAAGGACAATGGTATGTATGTATGTATGTATGTATGTATGTATGACTTTTGTAGTTACACTGAAAGAAACGCATGATGGCATGAACAACGCATGCTGGCTTGAACATAAAGTAAATTCATGTAGGACAGTGAGTACTCCTATTTCTGCAACTTTTGTTCCACAATCTGGAGTTCGAAGCTTTGGAGCTTGGGATACAGTGTAGATTAATATTCCAAGGCGAAGCCTAAACTATAGAAATAAAGCCTTAAAATAATAAAATTTCAAAAACATAAACTTTAACATATATCAATTTTTTTAATGAAAAGTAATTCCTCATACTGACTTTATTAAAATTTGTGAATAAATTTGGTGATGAATAACTTAAAGAAATTTCAGTTTAACAGGTACCAACAACAACAACCCGGTCGTTCAATTCAACCAAATTGGATATGGTGGCAAACATGGTCAGATCCACATCAGTGCCACATCAGGTTGTAGTGCCTGTGCACCCGTAAATATCAAGCCTAGTTTTTAACTAACAACGCATTGTTGACAAGGCCATGTGATGTCGGTGAATGTTCAAGCGCACGCAGCGCCTCAAAGACAAGATGTCCACAAAGTGGGCTGTCCATTTGAGTTTGCAACGGCAGCACTGATTAAAACAGCGGTTGCGAAGTTCTGTTTCCAGTGCAGACACCATGGACACATCTGCGTAGATAATCAACAACTTCAACTGGTCGTTCGTGCCCGTAGAAATAAAAACACAAAAGATGTCGAGGCGTTGCCGTATATGCGACCCAATGATTTCCGCTTCAGTCACCCTCATTGGGGGCCACAGGTGCCCTTCATTAACAGAGCCTTGCCAAATAGAATCAAAGTGATGCACCTATAACCGCCGGTGGGAACAGCAGTAAAGTGTGAATTACCATGTCGACCAAGGACTGCTTGAACAACTCCAGGTGTTCCAAACGAAAAGTAATAACTCTGATGAAAATGAGTGAAACCATTTTGGGAATTCTGTAGATCCGTGTCAACGTTTTGGTCTGGACCCATGCACGACAATAGTTTGTGATATGCACGTGCAACTTGAATGTTTTTGAAATCAAGCAAAATTTATTTGAAGGATTTCTGATGGACGTTTAACCCCAGAAAAGCTTAAGATACTCCCAAGTTCTCTCTCTCTCTCTCTCTCTCTCTCTCTCTCTCTCTCTCTCTCTCTCTCTCTCTCTGTAGACTTAATTGTAGTTTGAACTAAGATCACATTCCCCATAAAAGTGTATTAAAATGTACTTTTTCCTAACCGAAGTTCTTCAGTTTTGAAGTGCATAGATTTTGAAAGTTTCTCAAGCTCTTCAGTTTCGGAGGTAAGTAAATTTTATATATATTCTACAATCTAATAAAGTCTAAGTGAAAGTGATCGGTTTTGAATAACATGTTGATGTGTGCAGTTTGATTATATCATTTATAGCAAGAGTCCCTCGGAGGGAGTGACACTGAATTTGGCAAAAATAACTGGCAGGAATTCAAGACAAGCCCATTCATCCTTTTAACTGCTGAACCTGGAAACCATCTCTGATATGCTTTATCCATAACAGAATTTTCAAATTTGTTGCTATTTCACGATCACTTTGCATCGTATTCATTTATGACCAACTAGACATCATAAGGACTCCTCTGATGACCTCATGTCAAAAGAGACGTTCCATTTAACAGGAGTAGAGACTAGATGATTTCAAGATAGCCGTCATTATGGCTATACTGAACGTCAAATCAGTGACATATTACTTTTGAACCAAGAAGACATTACCAAACGTCTTTTAGTGAAACTCCCATGGAATGAAAATAACAAGGTTTTCAAGATGGTTGCAATGGTCGCCATATTGGATGCAAGATTAGCACAATTTCCATTTAGGACCAACTGGACACCATAAGAAGATTTTTGGTGAAGCACAATGGGAATATGACCAGCCATATAAAAGAAGTAGCGGTGGGAAGATTTTCAAGATGACCACTGTTATGGTCATATTGAAGGTCAGATTGGCAAATGTTCATTTACGACCAACCAGACATCATATGAAGTCTTTCAGTGAAAACCCCTACTGATATGACTATTCAATTCAAGTGCAACAGTGACAACAAAATATTCAAGATGGGCACTCTAGCCGCAATTTTAGATGTCTAAGCAGCACCGTTTTTATTTATGTCAAACCAGACATCATAATAAAGTCTTGTCATAAAACCTCATGCTGATTCTACCCTCCATTCAGGAGGAGTAACGATACCAAAATTTTCAAGATGACCACTCTGGCAGCCATATTGGATGTGAGAGCGGCATCATTTTCATTTAGGACCAACTAGACATCATAATCGGAGTTCTAGTGAAACTATACGTCAGTATGACTTTTCTTTGAGGAGGAGTTGCGATAACAATATTTTCAAGATGGCTGCTGCGGTTTCCACAATGGACCCAGATCAGACCATTTTCATTTAGGAACGATGAGACACCATAAAAAGTTTTTATTTTAGTGAAAACCCCTGAAATTTGCTTGAAGTAGAGTGTGTGTATTCAGTAAGCTGGTTAAGAGAAATGATCACTTATTGGTCCAAAAAGTTCCATTTGAGAAGTAAGGAACTGATCCACTTGCATATGACTACATTCAAATGTTTTATACAACGTTTATACAAATTCAAAGCTAGAAAGCAAACCACTATGTCTGCGATTCAAACAGACAGATGACGCGACCGCACAGTATACTTCTAGCCCTGGTACCAGTTACGTACGTGGGGAATTATTTAGCAGGTTGTATAATATCCTTCATAAAACGCTAAATACCTAATTTATATTTCTTTTATAAAATAAACAAATTGAAATAATGTAATAAGTACAACCCCACATAACTTCTTTGTTCCGAGTCGGGGGAAAGAATTCGTTTGATACGGTGTAGGAACATACATCTCGGCCTGACAGCCTCGACATATTCCTACGCCGGATAAAACTTGTATGTAGTTTTTTCTATCTAAAACACCACCATTGACGGTTTGGCCGTGTTGCAAAGGCTATATATTTTGTCTGTACGGTGTAGTAAAGTCTGTAAAATATCACGGTATCATGTTACGTGAATACAGGCAATAAATATCTGAGAAACTAAATCAAACAATGTAAACGCAGGTCACTTAGTATACAACATAGGTCACAATTACCTAATTTTGACAGAAGAGTATAATACTCATCGTGATGCATTCTCATATCATGTCAGAGCGCTCGTGAAGCAATAGTTCTGACAGACTGAACTAAACGCAGCACTCACCTTCGTATTAAGTCAAACGGATGGATGGACATGTAATAAATCAACAGCCGGTCATAAATGGCACAAACCTTCAGTATATATCCCTGTACTAGAAAAGGTTACCTTCTTTTAGCAAGAAAATGTGATTCCTATAACTAGAAAGCGATCATTTACCTTTCAGGGGGAGATTCCTGGTATTTTATTTTATTTAGAAAAAGATTCCAGGCCACCCAATGGCTTCAATAAATATTCATGTTGTGATCTGTAGCGTATTTATATCAAACCATATTTGTTCAAAACAAATTAATTATCTTCAGGTACAACACCAAAAATATTCTAGTTCGAAAGAAACTCTAAAAGCCACCCACCCACCCACGCACTCCCCCATACTAGTCAATGGTCAGTTCCTTATCTGGTTTGTCACGTTTTATCAAAATTCATTTGTTCTAGCAAACCTAAGAAATCGTCATAGTTGATTGCTGCTGGCATACAAAACTAGCCAAAAAATTTGGATTTTTTTCCATGGCCTACTTAAAAAAAAATTTTCGTACCTGTTTATATTTTGCTTGGCAATATGTGCACTCCCTCTACGTAGATGACGGCCATTTATTTCATAGTCTGATTTCATATTAGCAGGCACATTACGTTGTGTCATGGTCATGACTCTGTGGCATTAGTGTCTGCGAAACGGATTGGTACATTCCGGTACTTGAGCAGGGTGGGCCCAGAATTTCAAATCGGAAAAAGGTTGTTAAATCATCCGATATAGAAAACATATTAATATTAAAAGTTTCTAAAGTAAATTGCTTTGTATATGCAAACTAGTGCATTCATATATAATAAATGTTGATAATGAAGTAGAAGAAGAGATACTCGACAATTACACATTTCTGTCTGGACTCTACCAGGATTGACACAATTGATATAGTGTCTTGAATACATGACTTGTTTATGCCTGGGATAGTTTGTCCTCAACAGAGGTCAGTTCACAGGTGAACACTTGTAAATAATAGTATGTGTACACATTTGTATGATACAAAATGTAACTAATAGTATGTGTACACATTTGTACGATAACAAAATGTAATTAATAGTATGTGTAAACATTTGTACGATACAAGATGTAAATAATAGTATGTGTACACATTTGTACGATACAAAATGTAAATAATAGTATGTGTACACATTTGTACGATAATAAAATGTAAATAATAGTATGTGTACACATTTGTATGATACAAAATTTAACTGCCAGGAAATGCAATAATTCCACGTGCTCCGTGAGCAATTCTGATCACATAGATATAAAAAACAATTCTGACCATATAGATATTAAAGACAATTCTGACCATATAGATATAAAAGACAAAGAATGGAGAAAAAAAAGAATTAGTTGCTTAGTCAAAATTTTGCAACGTTGCTCAAGTTTCAAAATGTCTAACTAAAGTGAGACTGTGTTATAACTGGACTATGTAAGACATACTATACGTTTTACCTTTCGACTTGTAATATCTTCAATACTGGAACTATAACGATCCATCGGTATGCAGTTGAAACGAACTATATATATGATATGAATGTTTAAATCCAAACACTAACAATATAGCAAACGTCGCATATTCAATAAACATAAATGTGTCCTTGATGTAAAAGAAGCCCAAACACGTGAAAGATTAAAACAAAACGAAGCGCATGTGTTAACGTATTCCGGTTCGAAAAAATCTTTCAAGACTCCTCCCATGCACACACCTGCAGCAAATTAAACGTTCAGTCCCTTAGGGTTGCAGTACACCAAATTCTTCGTGGCTTTTTTCTTCAGTGTGTTACTATCATGAGATTTCCGTGATTGACTTCAGTTATGCATGCGTTACTATCAGGTGATTTCCATGACTGGCTTTAGTCATCCATGTGTTACTATCAGGCAATTTCCATGATTTTGTGCAGAACATTAACCCACTATAGGATGCAAAATACACCGATTCTAAATCCAAACCAAAAAAGAACCTTACTACAGTGTAGTGTAAGCCTTAATCTAATTAGCTTTGAAATATCACTTGACAGTAAAAGTAATCAGATATGCCACACTGGACTGGAACTGATACACAATAATGAGTACTGTCCACATTGAGCATGTGATGATTCCATCCCGGGTCCGGTCCAAATGAGGAGTCATTAGTAAATCAAATTCCATACTGAGTTCACAATTCTTTGTTTGCTGTCGAAGGTTCTAATAATAGAACGACCTTTCGCTGATACTATAGTTATTTTCACACAGAGGTTCAGTAACTTGCTACTTGTTCAGTTGGAATATAATAGTGAGATTAAAACCAGTACATACGAATACACCAAAGACTAGGCGCTCAAAATTAAGAGGTTAATGTTACAACTGGTCGGCTTGGTGTCAGGGTAATGCGACTGGGTGGGACATAATGCTACATGTCTGTGGCATGATGCCCCAGTGCTAGACATCACTATAAACTGCCACACTGCAGACATCGTAGCGATATGACTAAAATTGTTAAAGCTACGTTACACATATATAAAGATTGTCCATGAAATGAAGTCACAAAAGGAACAAATTAATCGGAGTTTCCCAATCAATAGATAAAATATAGATGAATCAATCAGAAATGAAAAAAAAAAGTCTTTCACAATACCTAGGTAATTTCATTATACTAGCGCACGGCCCTAATTCTAAAACCACAAGTAACGAAGGCAATCAATTTAGTGCAATATTCATCTTCAAAAGCCAAGGATCGGCGAGGACCGAAGTGAATCAGCCAGCAGCCTTGGCTAACGAAGACATTCATTATTACAATGGTCACTGAGGGTTATGTTGTTGTTGTTGTTGTTGTTGTTGAAGGGTTTAACGCCATTTTTCAGCACAGTATAGACCATACATGGCGGCCAGTATAATTGGGAGAGGAAGAACCCGGGAAGAACCACCGACCCACGAGAAGCTACTGGCAAGCTTTCTCGCTTACCCACGTTAGCCGAGCCTGAGACTCGAACCCACGCAGACAGAGGTGAGATGGCAGTGATCCGGAACAGTGAGCGCTTTAGACCACTTGGCCACTCGGGCCCCCACTGAGAGTAAAATACAATGAACCCAAAGATAGGCTGTAACAGTGTGTGCGAATATCACGTAACTTAAGAATAGTTTATTATTCTTGACCGGCAAAACCGATGGTCAATAAATTTACAACTGTTTTCTTTTAAAATTAATTTTAAATATTTACATGTTTCATTTTAAGAGAAACAACCTAACACGCTGTAACATGACAATCCTACAACCACCACCACCACTACTATTACTACTAGTGACTATTTATTATTATTATTATTATTATTATTATTATTATTATTATTATTATTATCCAGGATGAAATAATTAACTTCAGCAAGTATGCATGGTGACCCTGCAATTAAAACAAATATTCAACAAATATATGTGTAATTAGTAAATGAAAATCTCATGGTTAACATATACTACATAAAGAATACAAATAGAAAAAAAAAGTTAATACAAATTATACAATGTTGACATTCTGGCATCACATGGATATATTACAACTACCAAAATCCAAGATTTCTCATTGAAATATCTATACAGGAATAATTTCCGAAAAGCTAAAACATTCGGTACTTGTTTAGTATCATACCGCAAACTATTCATAAACTGTACCGTTGAAAGAAAGCAATTTCTTATTACACGTTGTTCGATATCAATCACTGATTTTTACTCGATCGTCTACTGCTTGCGCTAATATTATTGTCAAACGAATAGAAAAAAAAAAAAAAAACATAGGATAATTTGGCTCTAAATTTTGAAGACGATGAAAATAAGAACAACTTTTCTAAAGGAATATAATAATTAATTGGCATCCATACAAAAGTCTTGAAAAGGAATCATGTAGATGTTAAACTAAATTTGACATTTACCATCACCTATACTATTCAGCTATGCAAGCTGTATAGTCCCTGCACGCAAGAGGAATTGCGGGGTTCTTCCAATACAGTACAGGAACAGATCAAATTCGGAAAAAAAAAAATAAAAAAATGCATTGTACACTTTTCGGATCAACTGATCTGACACAAACATCTAAAGGATCAACTGATCTGACACAAACATCTAAAAGAAAAATTAAATTCCCATTTCTTATATACTTTTATAAAGAGTGTTCAAAGTTGTTGGACCAGTATAAAGTATTATCAGTGAGGATACGTGAAAGTTTGTCACATTTCACAGTTTCAATTTTTGTACCATTTAGTGTAACTTCTAAGTACAATCTTCTACATCTGGCTGCTCAATGTATTTAGCAGATATGCATTAGGTGGGTTTTCGGAAATTTAAGCGAGTTAATAGTCAAACATTCATTTCATAACACAGTGTAAATCTTTATTTAGTTTGCTCTCAACAGTGCTAATATCTGTCATCTGCACACACTTAGAAAATTACATACATGCATACATACATACATACATACGAAAAAAGAGGTCCTAGAATGTATCCCTGTGGCATGTATTATATATATCTCATTACGACAATATGGGAATTCTATTTCAATTTACAATGTAACAATACAATATGTAACTACAGGCTGACCAGACAGAGTTTGTCAAGAGGACAATTCCGCACTTTGTGTGTGAAGTCTGGATGATAATCCACATTTCCTGAAAACTGATAAGAACCTTGGTAGAAATAAGACAAAAGTAACCGATACTACATATTTGCATGGCATATGTTCTTTGTGTACCCTCGACTCCCCCGATTTTCGATTGCAAACGAAATATTTAAGTCGTAAATCCAGCATACTGAAAGAAATGTCAAGTTTAACAATCCAATTTCGAAGATAAAAATCTCTACTCTTGGCCTATTTCCCCAACTAAACAAATTCAGTTGGGGCCCCGAGTGGCCGAGTGGTCTAAAGCGCTCTTCGTTACGGATCACTGCCATCTCACCTCTGTCTGCGTGGGTTCGAGTCTAGGATTCGGCGAATGTGGATATGTGAGAAAGTTTGCCAGTAGCTTCTCGTGGGTCGGTGGTTCTTTCAGGGGATTTCCCGGTTTCTTCCTCCACCATTAATACTGGCCGCCATGTATAGCCTATCGTGTGCTGAAAAATGGCGTTAAGCCCTCAACAACAACAACAACAACGAATTCAGAAAACCCAGTGTCATGCGGAGATATTAGTAAACGGGGCCATTCTATAATACGCGTTCCAAGTAAAACACGTGTGTCGATAGCTCTAGATTAAAGCCTGTTTAGAGCTTTGCTTTCCACAAAACACGAAATGTTGTGGACAAAAGCTTCGTGTTTGTAGCTCGGTATTAAATGCATTAAATTTACTGGAACATATAAATTGCATTACAGACCTGTTGAGGGCTGTCAACAATGCACTGGAACATAGAGATTGCATTACATACCTGTTGAACCGCTCCGGTGGCCTAGTGGTTAGAACGTCCGCCTCGGATGCGGCAGGTCGTGGGTTCGATCCCCGGCCGAGTCATACCAAAGACTTATAAACATGGTACTAACAGCTGCCTCGCTTGGCGCTGAGCATTAATAGGTTAGTGTTAGGACTGGTCGGCCTGTTGTCAGGATAATGTGACTGGGTGGGACATCATGCTACATGTCTACGGCATGATGCCCCAGTGCTAGACATCACTATAAACTGCCACACTGCAGACATCGTAGCGATATGACTGAATTTTTTTTTAAAGCTACGTTAAAAATCCAATTCACACACACACACACACACACCCGTTGAGGGCTGTCAACAACGTACTGGAACATATAGATTGCATTACAGACCTGTTGATGGCTGTCAGCAACGTACTGGAACATAGAGATTGCATTACAGACCTGTTGAGGGCTGCCAACAATGTACTCGTACATAGACATTGTAGTACAGACCTAATGAGGGCTGTTATCAAGGTAATGGTACATGACATCGTAGTACAGACCTAATGAGGGCTGTTATCAAGGTACTGGTACATAGACACCGTACTAGAGACCTAATGAGGGTTGCTTTTAAGGTACTGGTACACAGACATCATACCACAGACCTACTGAGGGCTGTTATCAAGGCACTGGTACAGAGACATTGTACTACAGACCTAATCAGGGCTGTTATCAAGACACTGGTGCAGAGACGTTGTACTATTTCAAGGCACTGATACAAAGACGTTGTACTACAGACCTATTGAGGGCTATTATCATGGTAATGGTACATAGACGTTGTACTACAGACCTAATGAGGGCTGTTATCAAGGTACTGGTACATAGACATTGTACTATTTCAAGGTACTGGTACATAGACATTGTACTAAATACCTATTGAAGGCTCTCAGACAATAATTGATATGATATTTTTTGGCGGGGGTGCTTTTCTTTTTTTAGCCGATGTGCATACGTTAACTATATTAATAATTGTCAATTCAGAAAAGGTAGTACCTTCTGAACGAATTGTAGTTATCCTTATTGAGTCTGAATCGATGGCTCATTCATAGTACTTTGTTAACCGACCATGGTCTAACTCCACACTAAACACCCAACTCCAACTGATAAATATTTGGTGTGGGTTTTTGTTCTCTAAAGCGTTCGATCCTCTAGAATCAAATACACGATTGATGTCAAGACCCCAATACTAAAGGCAAGATTATTTTCTTATCACTATTGTAAATACAAATTCAAAACGCTATTTATATCCATATAGGTTACATTGCCATGCTTTTCTGTTGGTTGGTGGTCATTTTGTTTACAACCTGATGCAATTTTATATTATTTCTGTCTTTACGTGAATTGCGCCCACAATGTTATAAAAATCGTGGGGTTGTTTTCTTTAATTGTAGTCACAATTCCGGTAACCATATGAGGAAACAAACTGAACAAAATCATGAATGAAAACTTTGTCCATTTTATTATTTGAGTCAGTTGATTTGTGTTTCAAGGCATGGGAAATACATTCAGTGCAAAGCGTTAGCAGTAAAGTGTAATGCTCAGACACATCATGGCATCCGACCTGAGCTAATGTCATGCCCACAGACAAACCACAGAATCCGACCTGTGCAAATGCCATACTCAGAGATACACCACGATATCAGACCTAAGCTAATGCCATGCTCATAGCCAAATCGTAGCATCCGACCAGAGCTCATCTTATGCTCAGAGACACACCATGGCATCCGACCTGAGCTAATGTCATGGCATCCGACCTGGGCTAATGCAATACTCAGAGACACACCATGATATCAGACCTGAGCTAATGCCATACTCAGAGCCAAACTACCGAACCAGACCTGAGCTAATCTTAGCACGATTCCACTCAGTGATTCCGAGTCCGTCACCAAGCCATTTACATTAAAGTACTCTTATCGACAGTAGTAAAGGAAAACAAGGTTTCTAGCTCAGAAACCCTCCTTTCCCCTTCAAAACCCTCCTATGCTGACATTTTCTTCAGCTCCGATGATGACTTTCATATGATAATTTTTTTCTGCTCTAGAAACGACTTGTTTTCTATTACTACTGTTACAGTCATGTTTTATGATAATTATTTTCGTACTTGCTAACTCTCCTTGGCAGAATATCTGTTAACATACTGTCAACAATAAGGAATTCTCGTATTAAGTCGTCCATATCATATTTTACGCCTCGCAAATAAGATCGTATCTGATCAAGCAATTTTTTAATAAGTGATACTAGCTGTTTTACAAGCATTTTCTTGGTCTCAAGTCGAGGCTCAATTTTCTTACACGCCGTTGACAGAGACACACCAACACCTGATATTATTAACAAAAACGGGTTTAATGATGCTCCACTTAAAATTATACTAGAGCTTGTCATCAGCAGTGGTAAATATGATATTACTCGAAGTATTCTACTGTAATACTTGTAACATTTTTTACACACCAGAGGTTTTTATGATAATTCTGTAATATTGTATTAGAGCGTCAACATCTTGTTTTGGAATTTCTTCTGAAATATGATTGAAATCGATGATCTCTTCTTACATTATACAATATTTGCTTACAATTTTTACACGATAGTAAAATCTCTAGTACCAACAATATAATCAAGAAACTCACGAAACTTATTACTGTTAGGATCAGCTATAAAATCTCTGTACTTGTCATAAACATCTGACGAAGTATCTCTATATCGTTCATCTGCCAATACCTCATTTTTCTTTAACCAACTGAAGGAATCAATCAAACGTGTTGTTTACCTCATTTTAATACAAACCTGTTTTATTTACCAAATTACTGTATTCTCTTTCTGTTTCATCAATAAACCCAAGTACCAAGCTTATTTGATCCAACGTAAAATTTTTGAGAACAAGATGTTGTCTGATAATTGCGTATGCGACTATGAAATTTATTAGCATTATTTCTCGTAGTATGACTTTGTTAATTGTGCGAAGACCAATAGCAGAAGCTACTTTTAACATTAATTTTTCGTATGGTTTCGTGAGTATTTTCTGAATTTCATTGTAATAATTTCGTAATGACAATTGTCCAGAGCGCTGGAGCGATGGAAGTAGAACATTATATTCTTCACTTATGTCGTAGTAAGAATAAAACTTTTCTTCCAACTTTGTTTGTGCTACTTCTTCAAAAAACTTTTCTCGCTCAACATCACTGAAATTATCAATTTCATAGTCAAATTCTTTGATTATCTGTAGAGATCTGTCAACAATAATCGGATCAAATTCTAGTTTTTTTCACATATCATTGGTAGAATTGCGTTTGAATATACTTTTATGATTAACGTTGTATTCGCTGCCATTGTAACGATTTTAACTAGGGTTTCCTTGTCGTGATAGTACATACAGAGATAATTAAAAATTCTGTTTTTCAAAACCTACTGTATAACCCCCTGTTCCTATTTATTCCTATTGTCCTAGATTTCTCTAGTTTTTTAGACGATTATAGTTATCGTTTATTTTTCCTCCTGTGCTAATCGTGTTAATAAACCTGATTGTATTATCAGATTTATATTTTTAGAATCAAGCTCATGCAATATTTTTTAAAACAGGATTTCAACTGTTTTTGTTCTTCTAGACAATCATCAGGATGACAGTATCTGCTTATAATATCAAAGTTTTCTATTGCTTTTATTAGTTGTGGTCCTCGCATATACATAACACGAGCAAAATTTTTTCTTCTTTTGACAATGGAGAATTTATCATTGTAATTGAAAAAATTTTCGTGGTATTTATCGCACGTGCCGCTAGTGATTTGTTTCCAACATCTTTTTTGGGGTTAAAAAATATTATTATAAAATTCTCTTGCAACGGTTATAATTGCTGGTTCAGACATTATTTTATAACGTTAAATTAACTCTGATCATCAAGTGTTTATATTTGAAATCCTGTCAGTCCTGGAAACGGACGTTCAGCAGCGATAACATAAACTCGGAAACACAAGTACTTGTTGACATTATTCGCAGTTGGAATCGCAAAATATTGTGTTATTGAAATATAAATGTCTGTTGCACTATATAATATTACCCAGTCGATATCATCGTTTGATTCTTCCAATCGCCAATTATAAATTCGACCAACACTATAGTTTAATCGACCTCGCAAATGAAATTGCCAAATAGCAACTGCAATGGGACATTTAATTTTAATCCAACAATTTTCAACTTCTCCGTTAGTACTCCATTCTTGTCTATCAGAGAAAGCGTGATAAGGATAATTTTCAGGATAATATGATGATGCGCTTACCTCAAACCCAATTCGGTTATCAGTTGCCTTAAAAAGTGTTGGAACGTACCCAACAATGGTTTTGGTTCGTTTTATACCACCACCAGATACACTGTCAACGTATGCTTTATTTGTCAGATCATTAGGGTTAACTGGAACATATAACGTTATTTTGTTATTTCTCATATTTATGTTACCTGACATTGATCCACCGGATTGTCTTTAAAACGGAACAACTGCTCCTGTTCACTGAGCGTAACTAATAGCATCAGTCTCATTAGCTGGTGGTGAGGTTTTCGGTAATCCAGTTATTTTTGAGTTATTGCTCATTACAAGGTTACCTGTCATTGTATCGCCAGTTTCTTCGAGCTTGTTATCATCAACGGATTTTAGTTGGGTATAACTCATCCCTTGTGTGCTATCAACATTTGCTGGTGGATACTCGGTTTCTAACCCAATAATTCTTTTATTAAACATGTTAATAATACCTGTAACAGTTCCACCGGTTTTATCAAGTTTGTTATCATCCATATTTCAACTGTAAATAACTTACCGCTTGTGTTTGATTTAAGTTTCTTGGTGGATACGCGGTTTCTAAATTTATTTTTTTCCTGACATATCCAAGTTACCGCTTAAAGTTCCTCCTATCAGTGATAGTTTGTTATTATCGATCGTTTTTAGTTGTGCATAACTTACAGCTTGTGTATCAATAACATTTATTGGCGGATAATTTGTTTCTAAACATAGAACTCGTTGATTTGACATAAACATGTTTCCTGTAATTGTGCCGCCGGTTTTCTTTACTAGCGATGACGTATCAGTTATTATTGGTTCGTTGGCGGAAACATATCCTGTAAGTGCTGTTCCAAACTTTGTGTAATAACTCATATTATGTAAATTATATAACACAAAATTGTATAACAACAATGGTGAAGTCAACGATATTAAATTCTGACACCGAACGATTAATCAAACATAAACATAATAACGAACTTCCAGATTGTCATTATCTTATTGTTGGTCGCACAGGCTCTGGTAAAACAAATCTTTTGCTAAATCTCTTTCTCAACGATAACTTTAACTACGATAAGGTATATATTTACACAATTAATCCGCAACAAGACAAATACGAGTTATTACGCGAATACAACGAGAAACTTCGTGATGAGCTTGACGCTGGCGATGATATATTTTTAATAAAACAACCAGAGGAATTAATCCCTGTCAACAAACTTGACTCGTCCGAGCATAAAATAATTGTATTTGACGATATTCCGCTAAACAACGAGGAGATGAACAAGATTAAGTCGTATTTTTCATTATCGCGTAACAAAAAATGTAATTCGATTTATCTCGCGCAAGGCTTTTATAACGTTGACAGATTTATTAGGCGAAATACGGGATGTTTTATACTGTTTCCTGGACTAGATAATGTTGATGTGAGAAATGTTGCAAACGAGCAATGCGGTGATGTAACAAAAGATAAATTTATTGAATTATATCATCGAGCAACCAAAGACAAATACAATTTCTTTTATTTGATAAACTAGCGCGTGATCCAGCTAAAATGTTTCGTTGTTGTATCGACACATCTCTATAGACAAATTTTATATCGCGTATAAAAAAATAAACAATGGACAAACATCAACAAAAAATTTAATTACTAAGGAAATTTATTACAACTCGAGCTGCTTTTAAGAAAAAAGTGGAAGAAGCACGTCAAGGACAACGTGCTGTAGAAGAAGAAACCACGAAACTTTTTAAACCTGGTACCGAAGTAATACTCGGTAAACAACCAGAAATATCAGCATTATCTCCAGAGGAACTAGAAAAAGGTACAAGAAAAAGGGTTGTTAGGTTTACTCGGAGAAAGATCGGGGGGGGGGGGCTAAAAAATTGTAGAGGAACTTGTTAGAAATATTACTGATCCTGTTGCACGACAGGCTGAATTTGACAGATTAATAAACATCCCTCTTGAGCTACAACGTGCTATTGCAAGATTGACGGTTAATCCAGCCGAGTTAAGAAGGTTGATAGAAAATTTACCAGAGCAAACTAAGGAATTAGCTGATCAACAAAAAATGATGACTGAATCTACCATGGATATAATGCCTATCAAAAATCAGATAAGATTCCATAGAAAGAATGCACGTGATAAAATACTAGACGAAGAATGCGATAATTTTATTAGCAGTTAAGATATCGGAGACACTGATAAAATTCGAGGTTGGTCAGATGCAAAATATCAAAATTTAATTTAAAAAATTTTAGAAACTGGGTCAGATGCTGATGAAAAAATAAAAAATTTAACAAAAAATGAAACTTTTTCAAGAGAACGTGATGTTATAAGAAACGGAATTATTGCTGATGATTTACACACGACAGCAAAACAGTACAAAACCAGAGAAAGAGATTATCCCAAAGGTTAGACATTTAGATTATTTGATAAGTACAAAACTCAGTGAGATAGAAGATTACCAGAGGAAACCACTGGATCTTGTGTTAAAGTTTTTACATCAAACGCAGAAATGGTTGACCGACTTATCTTATTAACATCCTCAAAAGAAGCAGGTAATGAAAGCATTGAAATCGACAACGAAATCATAAACATATTAGATAATCTTAGATCGAGTAAATTACTGACAGCGGACGAGTATGAAATTTTACATAGCGATCTTATCTAACAACTTTGTTATAAATGTCAACAACACTATTGCTTGATTCATCGCAAACAACAAGAAACAGCGCAAACCTTTCTGTCTATTACAATCCACCAATAATACTAGATCCTGGTAAACAGTACGAAATCGGATTGATTTCTGCTACGGTATGGCATTCTATGGCAAATGTAAAAACAAACGTCAATGACGACTTTACATTTAATTCTGGTGCTTGGGTGTCAGTCAAAATACCACAGGGAGCATATAATGTAACTGATCTCAACAAAACGATAAGACAGCTGATAACAAAATACACTGCCGCAGACAATTTTGAATTAACTCCAAACTATAATACGCTACCAGCCAGAATCACATTAAAAAATAATTTGATAATCGATTTTTCACCAGCGACTAGTATCGCATCATTGCTAGGATTTTAAAACCAACGATACTGCAGTGTTACAGAACAAAGTTTATCGTATGATGGAGATTTACCAGATAACATAACAGAAGTAAATACAATATTAATCAATTGTTCTATTGCACCAGGGTCATATTCTCCTTTAGGAAGTCAAGGTCAACCAATCTATAGTTTTTCACCGGATGTTCCGCCTGGTTCACTGATGCAAATTACTCCTCGACAAATAATATACTATCCGATTACTCCTGAAAACCAGATCACAAACATAACAATGCAACTAACAGATCAATCAGGACGACATATAGATCTTAACAATGAAATTGTCACGTATTATTTACACCTACGCGCGCAATAGCTTCGCTATCGACTTCGTAGTCGTCGGCGTAAATTTTGTAAACCTAATTTAATAACAAAGATGAGATTTAAAAAAAGTTTATGGAAGAAATATTGTAGGTGGATTTTTTGGAAATATGTTTACAAAAATAGCTGAAAACATCCCAGGAATTGCGCGTAAAGTAGCACCAATTGCACTTGACGCAGGTAAAGCTTTTGTGACGGAGGCAGCTAGTGCAGTAGGACAAAAGATCGCTGATAAAATTAAAGGCAGCACACCTTCAAACGCAGAAATAAAATGAGCAATATCAGATATTGCACCAACAGCGGAAACAGAACGAGCTATGATAGCTACAACAAAAACATTACTGTCACCACGTGGTGAAGAGGTAATGCGCAAACTTGTAAAGAAAACAAGAATAACTCCTGCTGCTTTTTAGTTACTTAAATTATGTGTGGATTATAGAATAAATAATGTCAGTTAAAAATTATTTGATCTTGCCGAAGAACATGATACCGACGACACATTTTACAGAATTCGAGTATGTTGAGTATCTCGACGAAAACTCAAACGAACCAAATAAAGCTGGCGTCAGAACTTTTAACACAAGAGACGAGGATATATTTTTGTTGCCACACAAGGCGGTGCTGGAAGTGCGTGGTCAATTACTATCTGCGATAGGCGGTGATATTGCAGCTGGTGCAGAAATTGCACTTGTCAATAACGGTTGGAGCTTGTTTAAAAGTACACGGTACCAACTGGCCAATCAAACCGTGGAAGATATTTCAATGCACTTGCCCGTAGCGAGTACAATGCTAAATATCGTCTCGTTCAGCGATGATTATTCAAGAACAATAGCCACAAATATGATGTGGTTTAGAGATACTGGACTTGGGACAGCTGTTTCAAGCGAATTTAAAACTGGAGTGCTAGTTGATGCTGATGCTGGAAATAGACTTATTCTAACACCAGATGGAGCTGATGCAGCTGCACAAAATACTGTTGCAGCATTAACCACAGATGCAGCTGGTGGTACTATAGTAGCAGCTGCAAAAAGAAGCGCATTTGGAAATCCACGACGATCAACTTATAATGAAGGATATGCAAAACCAAAAGCATTTGCCGCAGAATCTCGCCAAATAACGATGATGCTTCCGTTAAGTACAATATTTGGATTTGCCGCGAATATAACAAAGTTTTTCGCGGGATAAAACATACACTTTATTTTAGATCGAGATGATCAAAACGACTGTATAATACACGCTAATGGAGTAGCTGAAGGACAGTTTGCTATTACAAGATTAGCGCCGTGGATGCCACGAGTTGTCCCATCTGCAGCTAAAACAATGGAACTCGAATCATTATTGACCGCTTACACGAAATAAAATATATATTTTCAGCAAAACAGAATTTATCAAACAGCAATTCCTAACGCAACTGATTACACCTGGCGTGTTACAACTATGTCAAGCGAACAATTACCGCGACACTTGTTTGTTGTATGCACGTCGCAATGATCAAGAAATGAACAACAGCGTATTTGATAACCCAGACGTCAGACGAATCTTTGTTAGAGTAAATTCTAAACAATATCCCGAACGTGCAATCGAATGTAATTTTGCCGTGGACGCCACCAGAAATATATCTCGGCCGTGCATGTATCTTATGGAGGCTATGCAAAAATGTCAGGACGCGGACAGTGGATCTCAGATATCAGTAGAAAAATTTCGATCACTGCATCCTATCTTTTATTTTGACATATCAAAACATTCCGAGCGAGTTATTGGATCGACTGTTGATACTGAAGTCACTTGGACTTGGCGTATTGCCCGCCGAACAGTATAACGTTATATGCGCTAGTTGTAAGTGATAGATTCTTCACAATTGATGCGACCAAGGGAAGGATGACTGTCCAAGTTTATTCTAACAAACAAGTATAAAATGAAAACGGAATACACAACCAGAGAAATAGACCTAACACCCGGACAAATTAAAAAATTATCAGCAGCTGTTGCCAAACGTAATTCTGTCTCTCTAATAAAAAAGTCTCCAGGGACTGACAGCGCCGCCGTAGTGAAAGTAATGTTGACGCAACAGCAAATCAATAAACTCGATCAGGGAAAACCCTTTGTTCTCAAACTGTCTGTTGCACAAATAACAGCAATGGCAAAACACGGCGGATTTTTGGACCAGCACTTTCTGTAATTTTACCAAAAACTTTACCTGTACTAGGAACACTTCGACTAGCAGTAGCGTCAGGGGTAGTACCTGGAGCAACTAAAAAAAGCGGTATCTGGAGACGGTGTCTCTGGTGATGGAATAAAATAAATTTTATACAACAATAAATAATATAATGCCAGCTAAAAAGAAATCGCCAGCGACAAAATCTAAAAAAAAGAAGTTGCCAAGAAAAACAAAACAAGGAGGAATTATTCCTTTCGCTCCGCTGCTAGCGGGGTTAGCAGACAGTCTAATTCCAAACCTGCTTGGGATAGGACGTGGAATGACTCTACCAGGCACCAGACGCCGTTGAGTAATTTCAATATAATTGAAAAATTGAATGACATTGTCGGATTTTGTGGAGTATATTCCAAAGACGAATTAGATAATGTAACAGCCGGTGGTTCGTGTATCATAAACATACAAAATTTCGATGATGGACCCGGCACTCACTGGGTTGCTGTTTACGATAATAATTATTTTGATTCGTTCGGACTTCCTCCGAGTGATGTTATAAAAAAAATATATATTTTTAAAAAATTTACAAAAATAAATTACTCGTCTAATCAACTACAGTCGGTTGGAACATCAGCTTGTGGTCATTATTGTATTATGTTTATCCAACAGATGTCCCAATCCCCTGATCTTTTAAAGTTTATTTTACAGTTTGACAATCAATCTTCTCACGTTAATGATGAGATTGCAATTAATGTTACCTAAACTAAGGAATATGTCAACATACTGTCTCAAATGTAAAACTAAAACAACAAATAAGCATGAGACAGTGGAAAAAATAAAAAATAATAGAACCATGTTAAAAAAGCATTTGCGCTGTTTGGGGTAGAAACAAAAGTATGTTTTTAAAGAAATTATCTGAAGCTGGAATGTGCTCTGACAATGTCAGGGAGGTTATATTAGTAGATGATCAATTGACTAAAAACCGGACAAGAGCCTTATAATCAAGTTGATGCAATAGCGATGCGTCATGATATTTGTTATCGTGATATAAACGTTCGTGCAGAGAGCTCAAAATCAGACTGTGCTAAAGTAATGCTAGATGAACTACGCGATATGGAGCCTGTAAATATGCGAAAACGATTTGATAGAAGGTTACTTCACACAATGATAGGAACAAAATATAAGTTAGGTCTTGGAAAAGAATTATATGATGATCTTGCGTCTCAATTACATAAACCTAAAAAAAAAAGTTTCGCGACGTAAAGTTGTCGCAAATGCCGTTGACGATATCTGGGCGATAGATTTAGTTGATGTGTCAAATCTTGCTCAATTTAACGTTGGCGCTCATGGCGCTCCAAAGAAATATCTTTTTGACGTCATAGATGTTTTTAGTAAATACGCGTTTAGTGTACCCGTTTCGGATAAAACAGGAACATCAATAACTGATGCATTAAAACAGGTCATTGTTAGTACGGAAAGAAAACCAAATAAAATCTGGACTGATCACGGAGCGGAGTTTTTTAATAAAAAATTTGAGCAGTTTCTGGAACAAAAAATACATTAAAAAGTATGTTACAGGAAAAGAAGGAAAAGGTGTCGTCGTCGAGCGATTTAATCGCACACCAAACGAGCTGATACATAAACATTTGACCTATAGCAGATTGTTCATAATTATAAGAACACGAAGCACAGATCAATAAAAATGTCACCAAATGATGCAATTAAAAATCCGATTCTTGCAAATGAAAACATGTACCGCAGATATAAATTTTAAGTTGGTGATCGAGTTAGAATTTCTCTGACGAAACAACATTTGAAAAAGGATTTACTCGTAACTGGAGCGAAGAAGTATTTGTTGTTGATAAAGTTTTACTGACAATACCTGTAACATATGCGCTAAAGGATTTATTGGGTGAGCCAATAACCGGTAGTTTTAAGAGCAGGAGGTACAAAAAACTGAGCAAAATATATTTGTTGTTGAAAAAGTTATCAGGAAAAAAGGTAATAAAAGCCTTGTGAAGTGGCGCGGGTACAGCGATAAATTTAAAAGCTGGGTTCCAACTTGGTCGATAAAATAATATTGTTATAAATTTCCTCGCACTTATGTTTGACAGATTTACATTTTACTGGTTTACATAACGATATTAGATATTGTCTGCGTTAGTCAGAGATCATCATTAGGTTAAATATCTTGACAAATATAAAGTCGAATTTTATATTTTTCTGTCGGCCTGGAATTTTAATGTTTAAAAAGGGTTTTATCAGCCGCCAAAAAGACTGATTTTCATCTACTGAAAAATTAAATTTCGACATTTTCTTTGTGATATGATTCTTAACATCATATCGTCCAGTTGTCGGTCTGCTGTAATTTTTTTTATCAACCATGCCCATAATTTCGTCTTGTTCGTCCTCGTTGTTAAGTAACTAACACTCAATATTTTTTTCGTATCGCCAGAGACAGCATCGTCTGCTGTAAAATTATCATCGGCGTAAATATCAACAAGTCGTTTCATCAAGTCCATATTATAATATATTTTTATCTAATTTATTATTATAAATGACTAACGAGATAAAATATCATCAAACAGTTGATATATTAAATTAAGAGAATTAGCCGAAGCAGTTCGAAAGCGTTTATCAGGCTATAGTTCTTATTCTGTTGACGTTAATGTGATGCAAGGTGATTCTAATAAAATCCTCCTAACAGCGGCAGAAAAAAATAAACTTAATGACAGTGCAGTAATGACGCTAAAATTTAATAAAATGATGCTTTAATGTTTGCTCATAATTGCTTAACTAAAAACGAGCTGGAAAATATAATTAATTGTAGTATTTGAAGATGATTCTGTCAAACGCTGATTGTGATGTTGCTAATCTTGTACTGCCATCTACAACTCTCTTGACTGTTGCCGAATTTATCTTAAAATGTCTTGCCGCAGCTGTTCTTGAAGGAAATCTTAGTTTCTCTCCGTTTTCTAAATTTATTGAAACAACAGGTTTAACTTTACTAAAATTATTACCTGTGTTTCCTCGTCTGATATTATCTTGTTGAGTGACAAGTTCGAGGTTTTCTAGACGATTATCTGTTTTAACACGGTTGGCGTGGTCTATCACTAAACCATCGGGTATAGATCCGTTGAACGTTTCGTAAACAAATCTATGGTTATAATAACAAACTTGATCGGTTAGTGTTCCTAAGGAAACCACTATTTTGCAAATTACATAGTACTATTTTTGTTTGGATATTTCGAATAATTCCTTTGTCAGATGCCTCATATAAAACAAACACAGGATGCGGCTGAAATTCACTTCGTAAAGATAAGTTTTCAATATTATCATCGGTAATCGCGCCGTTGACATGAATACTCGTTGTACCTCTAATTTCATCACAAAAGAGCGTGTATATAAAAAAATTCTAAACATATCTACTCGCTCGTCATCATCACCTTCTACGCTGATCTTATAACAAGCTGATCTTAATTTACCAAACGGTTTTCCATATTTGATATGTATCACCGTCCCTAACATATTTCCAGCGCACGAGTTGTACTTGGGGTGAACATAATAATACTCTTGCTCGTTTGCGCTTGTTAGATTTTGTGTCATTATAATATAAGCATTTTTATACCTCTAATTGTTTGGGGTTTTTTTGGGGGGGGGGGGGTCTTAATCTAGCGCATTCGCATTGTGCGATGAGATTTCGATCGAAAAATCAATTAAATGTATAAAATGTTATATAACAATGCTGAAATTGCGAGATATAGCCAAAAAGAGCCTTATAGGAGAACCTATAAAAATAGCCACTGCTTTTGCACGATTTCACAACAGTTATCGGTTTGATAATACAGATATTTTAGTAAATTTTAACTCTACAAATTTGTTTCATCTCTTGCATTCGACTGTAACGCTAGAATTTGCAGTACATAAAAGTATCAAACTAATAGTACAGTATCATATTATTTTATCAAAGTTACATGCACTACTCCATAATGCAGATTTACGCAACGAGATTGCTGAACCATATTTAACAGCTAAATCACGAAAAAATATTAGCTGGAACAAATGTTTCCTCAGTCGCCAATGAAATACATCAGGAAATAAATAAAAAAAATTCGAAGAATTTACTGCATCAGGATCAGGTTGGAAATTTGAAATGATAAAAGAAGTTTTATTTCACACAGCGAGATATAACGTACTTCGAGGTAGTTCTTACGTTGGTCTCCCTCAAAAAACTAAAAACAAAAAATGTAGCATAAACGTAAAACCCTCTGATAACAAATGTTTCCAGTGGGCTATTCTTTCTGCGATGTTTCCAGCAGAAAAAAAAAAGGCTGATCGCGTTGACAAGTATTATAGTCACGTATCAAAATTAAATTTTAATGGTATTGACTTTCCAGTTGCAGAAAATCAAATACTAAAGTTTGAAAAGCAAAATAATATTTCAGTTAATATATTTGGTCTTGACGAGCGTGAAAATGTTTATCCCAGATACATCTCAGTAAAAGCTACACAAAACACAAAAAACTAGCTGTTTTATAAAGGACATTACGTTTGGATAAAAAAAAAATTAACTGCCTAATTGGCAGACAATATAAGAAAGATAAAAATAAGAAATATTTATGTTACCATTGTTTACAAGATTCTACTAAGGATGAAAAGCTGCAAGAGCATGTTAAATACTGTGTTAATGTTCAAAAAATAACAATGCCAACAGAAAAAGAAAAAGTTTTAAAATTTAAAAATTAGAATCATAAATTAAGTATTCCGTTTTGTTATTGATGCTGACTTCTAGTGTCTACTTCTCCCTGTGGCAGGCCCAGAAAATCATCAAAATAAATCAAGCACCAGAAAAATACAACAACATGTTCCCTGTGAAGCAGCTTATAAAATAGTTTCTTGCGCTATAGATAATTTTTCAAGTCCAATAAAATTGTATAGGGGTAAAAATAATGCCGTGTGGTTACTAAAACATTTAATAGATGATGTTAATAAAATTTTCAACAGATTATCTAAAACTATTCCTATAAAAATAACACTCAAAAAACAACTTGATTTTCATGAGGCAGTTAATTGTCATATCTGCGAGAAACCTATGCCTGGCGATGAAGTGCGCGATCACTGTCATCTAACAGGCCAATATGGCGGAGCAGCACATAATAATTGTAATTTGAAATTTCATGCGCCAGATTTTATTCCTGTCGTTTTACATGATTTTCATGGTTAAGATAGTCATATCATTGTCAAAACATTTGGTGATGAGGAAATTAAATCTATACTAAAATTAAATAATGTAATAAAATGTATTCCAAACAATTTTGAAAAATATATGTCAGTTACGCTCGACAAATTACGTTTCATAGACAGTCTGCAATTTATGGCAGCATCATTGGATGAGCATGTAAAAGGTTGTAGCAGTTTTGGTAATATAACAAGTTGCTTTGGTGACGACTACGTCGTTCTGACAGAAAAGGTGTCTTTCCGTACGAGTACCTCGACGACTGGAGCAGATCTGATGAAACTTGTCTTCCTGACAAAGATAAATTTTACTCGCAGCTAAAAAATTAAAATATTACAGATGACGAGTACAAATATGCACAAGATATTTGGAATAAATTTGGTTGTAAGACACTTGGTGAGCATCATGATTTATATTTGAAAACAGATGTGTTATTGTTAGCTGATGTTTTCGAGAGTTTTCATAAAGTTAGTCATGAAAATTATGGATTAGACCCGTGTTGGTGTTATTCTGCGCCAGGATTGTCGTGGGATGCTCTGCTAAAAACAAGATAGAATTGGATCTCTTAACTGATGCTGACATGTTTAATTTTACTGAAAAAGGGATTCGCGGCGGAATTAGCGTTATAACCAAAAAATATGCGGTAGCTAACAATAAACACCTAAAAAGCCACGATAAAAATTTACCGTCAAATTATATTATTTATCTAAACGCTAATAATTTGTATGGTTATGTAATGTCAGAGCCAATGCCGTGCAGTGGATTTCATCAGATAACTCCAGATCAATTTCTTAAAGAAACTGAGAAAAATCTCCCAGAAAATGTCAGTTATTTTGTTGAAGTTGACCTTGATTATCCTAGTTCGTTACATGATCTACATAACGACTATCCGTTTTGTGCAGAGTCAATGATGATCGATTATAGTTTATTATCGCCTGAACAACAGGCAATGACAACAGCAAAAAATTCGATCAATAAGCTGGTTCCAAATTTGAATAATGAAAGAAATTACGTGATGCATTACAAAAATTTAAAACAAGCAGTAGATGCTGGACTAATTCTGAGAAAAGTTCATCGCGTGCTAAAATTTAATGAATCTCGTTGGATGGCAGATTATATTGATTTAAATACCAAACGTCATGCTATTGCTAAGACCGTCCTTGAGAAAAACTTTTTCAAGTTAATGAACAATTCCGTGGTTGGTAAGACTATGGAAAACATCAGAAAGCGAGTCAATATTGAAATTGTAATTGATGTAAATCGCAGAAATAAATTAGTCAACGATGATAGTTTTGTGAGTCTGAAAATATTTAATGAAAATCTTGCTGCAATACAGCGACGAAAGACAAATTTAAAGTTAAATAAACCGATTTATGTTGGTGAAGCTGTACTTGATATTTCAAAATGGTTAATGTACGACTTTCACTATAATTTTACCAAAAAGCAGTGGCCAGATTCGGAGTTGCTATTTACTGATACGGATTCACTTGTTTATGACATAAAATGTGAGGATGTTTATTAAGATATTTATGATTATAAGGAGTTATTTGATTTATTGGATTATCCATCAAGTAGTGGATTTCATGATGATGCAAATAAAAAGGTTACTGACAAAATGAAAAATGAATTTATGTTTGTGCCAGTTAAGGAATTTGTTGGACTATGAAGCAAAATGTACGCTGTAATTTTAGATGACAATAAACTGACAAACAAAGCAAAAGGTATTCATCGCGGATATGTAAAAATAGTGTATGAAATTTGATGATTTTAAAGCAGCGCTAAATACCTGCAATAATTTTATTAAAACAAATGTTATCAGAACAAATCATCACAAACTTGAAACAGATAGAATTATAAAACGTGGACTAAGTAATTTTGACGACAAACGATTTTGTGTTGATGGCGTAAACACATTAGCTATTGGACACTATTGCCAGTACCAGAGGTGATATATTTAATTAATTTTGTCTAAACTTTAGACATAATGTTCGAAAATTTAACGTTAGCCGATGGAGTTAGTAGCAAAATTGAAAAATTAATGGTTAATGAATTTAATGATGAAATTTCAGGTATTTGTTTTAGTAATTTGATAGAATGAAACTCTCGCTTATTAAATCAGATAAGAGCAAATATTTTGATTATTTTGAAAAGTTGAGAGATGAGCTTATGTGCTGAAATACAATAATCATCACGATCCAATCAGTCAAGAAAAATATACCAAAATAAATATTGACCTAAACCGGTCGAAGGTTTTTGCAAAAGGTTGTAAGTATTTTATCAACAGGGTACAATGAGAGATTCATTTGAATGTCATCGAAAAGTAAGCGGAAAAATTAAATTTTATTTGTATAAACACGATAATAAATTATTTCTAATAGTTACCGTTGATGTTTTAATAATTGGGGATGAAGTTCTTTAAAAGGAGATCACTCTGTCTGTTTTTCTTGTATTGTAAAGGGAGATAACTCGTATAGTAAATTGCATAACATTACGTGACCGTTGTGATGTGTGTGTGTGTGTGTGTGTGTGTGTGTGTGTGTGTGTGTGTGTGTGTGTGTGTGTGTGTGGATCAGCATAATTTGTAACGGAAAATAATATTTTACGTCTTTTAACTGATAAATTTAATGTACATTATCTTGCGTTAATTTTAGTAGGTTATATAGCTGTGCAAATTCCAGGTAAGTTATTAACTTCCAGCAATAAAATGTATACTGAGACAGCTGTTCACAATAACATCCAGCAGATTTATTTTAGATCCATACTACTGTCTGTTTGCTTCATTTATGTAGTCTTCCCTCATACAAAATACGTCGGACTGTATTTTATTCAACATATTTCTGAAACGTGTGTAAATTTAAGATCCACACAGCATTAGGTAACTTCATAACAATTTCCGAAACGTATATTTGTAAGTAGAGTCTGTAGCGCAAGTGATAGAGTGTTGAATTCTCGTACTCGAGGTCTTGAGTTCTATTTCCGTGAACGGCAATTGTCGATGGGGGCGTTAGGATGCCAGATTTTTCTAGAATAGTGAGGGGCTCTGCCCTAAGAAATTTCATGTATACTTGTCACCACGTCGAACAACGTGATGGGTGCTGTTTTACACTCACTCCGGGGTTTGATTTGGGGGGAGTGAGCATGAAATTGAAAAACTAAGACAGCTCTCTGAATTTCTAATATTTCGTTTCGATCATTAGGAATTCGCCGGGGAGTGTGTTTATGAAAATAGGAGCCCGTCAAAAATAAACAGTAGGGTGATGTAAGCTCCTTTACCTTGTGACCTCACTCAAGGTTTCCCCACACAAGGACGTTCAGAAAGAATGTCGCCAAAAGAAAAAGTACCATGAGGTGCAAGTGGGCCTAAAGGAAGGCTTGTACAAAAAACTAGGGTCGACCAAAAAAAGAAATAGAGTCATCAACGAAAAGCCCCAAAAAGACTAGGACCTCATGAGCTTTACAATCAAGAGACCCCGTGGAATGGTAGACCGACCATCATTGTTGTTTATTTTTTGTTTATATTGAATATGGTTGTAAAATAATTTTATCTAACATTTAATATCGTTTTCAAAAAGTACACCAATCATATTATCAATAAATAACATTGGATCAGTGATCCGTCCTATTATTCGCTCATCGTCTTCGTCAGCAAACAACCATACTGATCCGTACTTGCTCGATAAATGATCACCAACTTTTTTAATACCATCACTTATTATATTAGGTTTTATACCAGTATATCTCGAAGCTGATTTAATGGAATTAAATCTTTTAAAAAATCTGTTTGCTAGATCAAATTCAACATTTCTTATTGGCTCTTTGTAATGTTACGTATGGGCCGTTTTAAAAGTAACAAAAGAAAACAGTGAAACCAACAAGCTTTGTAAGTTTTAACAACAATAATTTATTTCCTTAGAAAACACGGTGAAAAGGTGAAAATACAAATTAAGACTTACAATTTATGAAGACAATCCAAACATGTACTGAAAAAATACAAGTCCTATCACTAAATAGTTTTAACTGAATCCAGGTTCGAATCTTGATCACGTTTCAAGATGGAGGATGATGACGTCAGGTGAAGTCCTTATACGAATGTCAAGAGTTCCACGTTGAACCACAACTTGTAATGTTTCAATTTAGAATAAATTTCCATCGAATGTCTTTGTCACTTGTATGGTTCTCCAGGGAATAAATTATTATATTCTAAAATATAGATGAACTTCTGAACAAGCTGTCATCTATGATAAAACATCTCGAGCTCCAAAGATCTAAAAATACAACTCTTAATGGCACCTAATAGAAATATATCCTTCTTCTTGAAGATATATTGTAAGACTCAATATTTCACGGGGATCTGAGTATTTTTAAACTAGACTAAGACGTCATTTCAGGTGCGTACGATGGAACGAGTGGCTATTTCGCAATAAACAATGCAATTTCACGTGGGCCAGGAAATGACTTTGACAATAACTAATCGTTTTCGCGTAGTGTTTACTCAAATCGATAAACTATGGCATGCACAAATCGTGCTTATGCGATTCATACTACGTTTTATATAAACATAATATCTCTTTCAAAAATATCAGATCTGGTGAAAATGATCATTACAATATAATGTAATGACACAAAACTAAAATAAAAAAGAATTTAAAATTAACACACAAGGAATTAAATTACATATTCGTAACACATTTCCCCATAAAAAAGGAAAGATTTATGTAATAAAGCTTTCTTTTTTACCATATGTAAACTATACATGAGGAAAAGAAAATTACATAAGAAGAACTCCTATGAAGTATACAAAGTGTATATGAAAATAATATTTCTATACACGGAAAAGTGAATCTGCAATCAAAATGTCTTTTCCTTTGATGTTGAGATTATATTCTTGCAAAAACAAACTCTACCTTAATAATCTTTGATTTTCATTTTTCATCTTGTCGATGAAAGTAAGGGGGTTGTGATCATTATACACAACAACCGGAGAAGGAGTTAAGCTAATGTAAAGAAAATGCTGTAATGCCAATATTAAAGCCAAACATTCCTTCTCGATTGTTGACTATTATTTCTTTGGTGCTTATTTAATTTCTTAGAGAAATAGCACACTGGGTGATCAACACCATTTCTATCTTCTTGAATCAATACGGCTCCAACCCCAACATCACTTGCATCCACAGATAATTTGAAAGATTGATTGAACTTTGGAGCTGTGAGAACCGGCGCACTTTTGAGCATGGCTTTTAATCTATCAAAAGCTTCCTGACATTTATCAGTCCAAAGAAACTTGTTTTTCTTGATAAACAAGTTTGTCAGAGGTTCAGCAATATTAGAAAAATTGGAACAAAACTTTCGATAATATCCGGCCACACTCAAAAATCGCATCAGTTGCTTTCTACTGACAGACACAGGTAAATCAGAAATAGCTTTGACTTTAGCATCTATAGGTTTAACTTGACCATGTCCCACAATATGTCCTAGAAAAGTTACACAAGCACGGCAGAACTCACTTTTAGATAAATTGATCGTCAAATTTGCATCAGTGAGTCTTTCAAAGAATTTCCGAATCGTGGCTAGACGTCCTTTCCAGGTGTCGTTGTAGATGATGACGTCATCGATGTAAGCATCACAATTATCTAGACCACAGGTAATCATATTCATCATGCGTTGAAAAGTACTTGGGGAACCCTTCATCACAAAAACGGTATTACTTTATATTGATAGAGTCCATCTGGAGTCACAAATGCCGAAATTTCTTTCGCTCTTTCCGTAAGTGGAATTTGCCAAAATCCTTTCAGAAAGTCAAATTTGGTGACGTACTTGGCATTTCCAATTTTATCAATACAATCATCGATTATTGGCAATGGAAATGAATCTGTTTTTGTCACACTGTTCACCTTCCTATAATCAGTGCACATATGTAATGTTTTATCTGGTTTCGGAACAAGTATGCATGGTGAACTCCGATCTCTTTTACTGGGATTTATGAAATCGTTCTCCAGCAAATACTGAATTTCCTTTTTCAAGTATTCCTGTTTGAGAGGGTTCATCCTCTATGGGTGTTGTTTCACAGGTTTTGAATCTACAATTTCAAAGTCATAAAAAAATTTGTTTGTCCTTGTAGGAATATCTGGAAGCAAGTGCTCATATTTGAATAATAACTGTTTAAGTTCATTCCTTTCTGGTTGGTGTAAATGTAAAAGTTTCTGGTCCAGATCTTTCATAATTTCCGAGTTCCGAAGATTTCTTCCTCTAAGATCAACGGTGTCCAATTGAATTTCTTCACTTAAATCCTCAGTTTGTGGGACAGGTACAACTAAATTAACTGCATAATTTACTTGGCTATCTCTTTCAAAATACTAGTAATCCATTAATTTATTTAGATCAGAGTACTATTATTATAATTTAACTCATTCATTCTCTTCTTTACTTTGTAAGGGCAATACAATCTAATTTGAACAAAATTTTGAAGAATGAGCAAGAGAGAATGAACTCTATTACAGGACTCAAATGTTCTCTCAAGTAAAGTTTTGTGAAACCATAGTTTCACTTTTGACTTGAACTGCGGAGTGCCAAATTCAAGCATAACAAGTTGGAAAATTCCAGACATGAAATTTGACCTTTGACCTAATTGAACAAATTTGGGAAGGCCAAACTGAGTAAAAAACTTTATCAAAGCTTTTACTATAATATTCCTCAAAGGAATTTCCTCTGGGAATCTTATTGACGCACACATAATGGTCAACAAATATTGGTTGCCTGACTTGGTCTTAGGTAAGGGACCAACACAATCTACCATAATTCTGCTAAATGGTTCGTCAAATGCAGGAATAGGTTGCAGATGAGCCTTAGGTATCTTCAGATTGGGTTTTCCTACCATCTGACAAGTATGACAAGATCTACAAAATTTACAAACATCACTTTTGATTTTTGGGCAATAAAAGTGAGTCAAGATCTTGTGCTAAGTTTTATTTATCCCTAAATGTCCAGTCAGAGGAGTTTCATGGGCCAAACTAAGTATTTCCTGTCTGTAAGATTTTGGAAAAACAATCTGATAGTTCACTGACCACTCGTCACTAGCAGGTATCTCGGGGGATCTCTATTTTCTCATAAGAATTCCATTTTTAATTAAATAACAGACAGGCACTTCAGTGGCTTCAGTTTCAAAAATGGCCCTCTGAAACAAACAGGAGATCTCAGGATCTTTTTCCTGTTCGACGACAAGTGATTGCCATTTGTCACCCTGATTAGATAAAAGAGAATGAGTATTTAAAAGAGGATCACTGTGATCAATACCTTTTGATTGATCCAAATTAGGAGTGAAAGTGACCTCATCAAAAGCCTGACCAATACATGTGTCAGCTAAAGGAATACCCTCCTTATCAAAATCATTCTCAAGAGCTTTCTTTGCCATAGCTCTGGTAACTGCACAAGCTGGGTATAAATCAGCGTATTCTTTTTCAACAGGATCAACTTTCTGATCCAAAAAAGGCTTGTCAGTTACAAGTCGATTAACCATAACCTTGTCTCCAGCTAGGTCGCTGCCTAGCAACAAATGAATGCCCTCAACGGGTAAAGTAGACAATATTCCGACTGTCACAGGTCCTGAAACTAAGTCTGGTGACAAATTTACAGAATGGAGAGGAACATTAACAAAGCCGTACTCTACTCCCTGAATGAAAACACTCTCATTAGAACAGGGCTTCTCAGAAAAAGGCAAAATAGCTGACAATAAAAGACTCTGAGAAGCTCCTGTATCCCTTAAAATTTTAATAGGGATAGGATTGGCCAAATCACCCAAGAGTGATACAAAACCCTTCGACATGAATGGTTCATAATTCTCCATAACAAAATCAGACTGGGGTTTATTAAACCCGACAAATGTATTGCTTTCAACACATGACCGTGACCTTGACCTCTTAGAAATAAGAGCATTTGGGATAGGTCTATCTTGATTCTGATGCCTATATTTCAATTTGAAGCAATCAGAAATGACGTGTCCTTTTTCTTGCAATAGGTACACATAGGAATAGACAAGGATTTTGAATCAAGTTTATCAGAAGCTTGATTTTTAGAAGTTGTGCCAGATTGGGTTCTAGAAGGAGTCGCATTAGGCTGAAACACCTTTCTACCAGTAGACTGCTGAGTGAATGATTTGTCTACAAGAGGAACTTTATGAGTTAAGGAATATTCATCGGCAGCAAGAGCAGCATTTTTCAAGATTTCAATCTTGTGCTCTTCAAGATGATTCTTAATGTCATTAGGAACACAGTTCTTGAACTCTTCAAGTAACACAAGTTGTTTAAGACTTTCAGAATCATGTTCAACTTTCTTGGCTAAGCACCATCTCTTAAATAACTGCTCTTTTTCTCTGGCAAATTCAACATAAATTTTGTCCAGCTTCTTTTTTATAGTTTCTGAATTTTTGCCGATAAGCCTCAGAGACTAATCCATAACCCCTTAAGATGCACTCCTTAACCAAATCATAGTCAGAACTCTGTTGTACTGACAGGGATGCATAGATATTTCGGGCTTTGCCAAAAAGTACACATTGCAATAATTGAGTCTAATGCTCACTTGGCCATTTCAAATTTTCAGCAACTTTTTCAAAAAAGAATAAAATATTTATCTACTTCCTTTTCACTAAAAGGGGGAACTAACCTAATATTTTTTGTAATGTCAAAACTTGAATTTGTATGTGAAGTGGAATCGTGTCTTTCACTTGCCAGCTCAGATTCTTTCATTTTAATTTGAAATTCCTTTTCATCCTTCTCCTTTTGCATCTGTACATACATTTGTTCTTTTTGAAACTCCAGTTGTATTTGTTCTTTCTGTAATTCCAGTTGCTTATCATTCTCCCTCTCCTGTCTTTCTCTCTCCTCTTTTTCAAATTGTAATTTCATTTGTTTATCTTTCTCTCTCTCCTGTCTCTCTTTCTCCTCTTTCTCAAATTGTAATATTTATCTTTCTCCCTCTCCTGTCTCTCTTTCTCCTTCCCTTCAAATTGCAATTGCAATTCCTTCTCTTCACATTGCAACCGCAATTGTTTCTCTCTCTATCTCTCCTCTAATTGCATGTTTTTCTTTCTCTCTTTCCTCTTTCTGAAGCTCGAGCTTCCTTAATTCCAATTCATTTTCTTATTGCATTTTTAATTCCATTACTTTTATGTCAGAGTTTGATACCGACTTACTGACCGAAGCCAAAACACTTTTATCAAAAACATTCTTCTCAACCAAATACTGAATCAAAATTCTTTTAATTTCTTGTTTCGTTAAGGAAGAGTTTGCTTCAGAAAGATTGTACCTTCTGGCAAGTTCAAGCAACTCATCTTTTTTCAGACTATCCAACTGCTCCTGAGTTGACTAGAAAGAAAACTTTCCACTTTTGATGACATTGTGAATGAAAGCCTGTTGTTTTCACTAAAGATTTCAAACAAAATATAAAATAGTACTTGGGACTTAAAGCTAGGGGAATTTAAATCCATGATGAATATTTTAGCCAAATTCAAATATCCCGGACAAGCCCCCAATTTTCTTTATGTTACGTATAGGCTCGTTTAAAAGTAACAAAAGAAAAGAGTGAAACCAACAAGCTTTGTAAGCTTTAACTAAAATAATTTATTTCCCTAGAAAACACGGTGAAAAGGTGAAAATAGAAAATAGGACTTACAGTTTATGAAGACAATCCAAGCATGTATCCTAGTACTGAAAAAATACAAGTCCTATCACTAAATAGTTTTAACTGAATCCAGGTTCGAATCTTGATCACGTTTCAAGATGGAGGATGATGACGTCAGGTGAAGTCTTTATACGAATGTCAAGAGTTCCACGTTGAACCACAACTTGTAATGTTTCAATTTAGAATAAATTTCCATCGAATGTCTTTGTCACTTGTATGGTTCTCCAGGGAATAAATTATTATATTCTAAAATATAGATGAACTTCTGAACAAGCTGTCATCTATGATAAAACATCTCGAGCTCCAAAGATCTAAAAATACAACTCTTAATGGCACCTAATAGAAATATATCCTTCTTCTTGAAGATATATTGTAAGACTCAATATTTCACGGGGATCTGAGTATTTTTAAACTAGACTAAGACATCATTTCAGGTGCGCACGATGGAACGAGTGGCTATTTCGCAATAAACAATGCAATTTCACGTGGGCCAGGAAATGACTTTGACAATAACTAATCGTTTTCGCGTAGTGTTTACTCAAATCGATAAACTATGGCATGCACAAATCGTGCTTATGCGATTCATACTACATTTTATATAAACATAATATCTCTTTCAAAAATATCAGATCCGGTGAAAATAATCATTACAATATAATGTAATGATACAAAAATAAAATAAAAAAGAACTTAAAATTAACACACAAGTAATTCAATTACATATTCGTAACAGTAATAACCCATATTATATAATATTTCCAATCTCTAATATAATTTTATCTAACATTATTGATTACAGTAGTAAAGTAATATAAACGTTTCTAGATCAGATTCCCGCTTATTTTGTCAGAACAAAATTATCATATTAAAGTCATCATCGGAGCTGAAGAAAATGTCAACATAGAAGGGTTTTGGAGGGGAAAGGGGGTGTCTGAGATAGAAACCTTGTTTTCCTTTACTACTTCGACTGATTGCAACAGTGAATGAAGTATTGTGTCGTAGATCGTAATGAATGATATAAATTCAATATAAAACGTGATAGGCTTGTATATCGAGTGTACGAATAAAGCAATTCTGTAAAACAAGTAATCTATGAGACAAAATTAAAAAGGCTGAATGAGCATATCGCAGTATAAACTGTCTTAGCTTTAAAAAAGTTGTATGATCACAAGCTATTTATAGGTTCAGAAAATATAAGGACATCAAAAACATTTAACCAAAACCTTAACGTAAATGTTCTCTAATTGTGACCTTACCCCTAAGGTCTAAATGTTTAGTGAGCATGTAGCAGAATTAGGGGTTTAGGAAATATAATCAAGTAGAAATCTTTCAGCCATAACACATACTTTATATAACTGTGAACTTGAACCCAAAGAGAAATAACCAAGGCGGCACATCACCGAGTGAATTCTCTTAGTTCATGGTGTATTCGTCCCAGTTCTAAATAAACCCAATTTAGGAGTTTGGGAGCTATGAACAAATGAAAATGAACCTAAATTATATCAACCAAAACCAAACCTTGACACAATATTTATTACTGTGACCTTGACCATTAGGTCAACAGGACAAGATTGCATATCACTGAATGAATTGTCTTAACTTCATAATGATTGATTCCATGTATGAACAAAATAAATAATGTGCATTAGGAGTGGCAGAAGGCGTATCGACATACAGTATATATGTACCTCATACATACAGTATATATGTACCTCAGTGGATTATCGAACACCAATAGTGAGTAGAAATATCACATTGAGATGTAATCGCACAAAGAGAGGGCAAGTGTCTCATCGCAACGACAGTGTAAATAGCATACAGACTGTGCAGCACATGACGGTTATTTAAAGTTTATGTAAACACTGTATTTTGGCCATATGACTTCCAATATCATTGTACTATGCTCAAATCGCTGGGATCTCGATACAGATGTTTCAAATTATTATTATTATTATTATTATTATTATTATTATTATTATAGAGCATGTATTAATATTATTATTATTATTATTATTATTATTATTATTATTATTATTATTATTATTATAGAGCATGTATTATTATTATTATTGTTATTATTATTATTATTATTATATAGTGTCCTCTATATAAAAGTTGAAATATCAGATATATGAATTTATGGATCGTTTGTACCTCTACTGGTCGTAGACCAGAAAAGTTTATGGGATGGTCTGTCGTCCGTCAGTCCATCAGCACAAGTTTGTTGTCACTACTCCTCCTAAACAGCGTGTAAGATAGCCCAAAAACTTTGCACAGACATTCATCCCATGGTCTTGTTGGTCCCAGATGAACATGGTGCTACTCGCATATCAAATATGGCTGACACAGACGCCATCTTTAATATACTGTTATCGCTACACCTCTTGAATAGATTATTTGAACATGGGGTCTTCGCTATAAAACTTCTTATGATGTCTAGTGTGTCCTAAATGAAAATGGTGCCGATGTGACATCAAAAAAGCATTCAGTTCTTTTGGGATTCTTTTTAGTAATTGTATTGTCTTCAAAATTTTCTGTAAAAGATTATTTTTGTATTTTATCTGAGACTTTTGATTTGACTCATATGGCAGACTGCCACTTTACCTATCTATGTCTGTGTATTATTGGGGGTCCATAGAGAAGGAGATATGTGTCTAGACTGCAATCATTTTAGACATGTCATGCACTGTACATTGTTTAAAGAATTATGAGAAAAAGATATGTCCTAAATATTATTTGTCATCTTTATTTTACAATTTGATGAGAGCAACCACTTTTTATAGATAAGTTTAAGTTTCATGGAGATCATAGTATGGATGTATTCAGTCTTTTCATCTTTTGGAACTCTATAGATTATCGACCAGGAAAGTTATGGGTTGGCCAAATGTCTAGCGTCCATTCATCCATTGGCATAATTTTGTTATCGCTACTCCCCCACAACTACTTGGAGGATTACCATGACATTTTGATCACACATTTATCTCATGGTCTAGTTGGTTCTAAATGAAAATGGTTCTGTTCATATGGCCAACACAGAAGCTATGTTGGAAATCTAATCGGTACATCTCCTAAATGGCTGGTAATATCCACATCAAGTTTCATAATACAACTTATTTTGATGTCAAGCTGACCCTAAATGAAAATGGTGGTGATCTGATGCCTAATATTTCCATCACAGTAACCTTCTTTCAAATCTTGATATCGCTTCTCCTCCAAGACGGAAAATCATAATGACAAGAGTTTTCACCAGAACACTTTTTATGATGTCGAGTTGGTCCTACATGAAAAAGGTTCCGATCAGACATTCAAAACGGCCACCACAGTGGCCATATTGAAAATCGTGTTATTGTTACTCCTTAATGGATTGTTATACCAACACAGAGTTTTCATTAAAAGACATTGTATACTGTCTGGTTGTTCCTAAATTAAAATGGAGGTGATCCGATATCCAACTTAGCCACCATGGCAGCCATCCTGAAAATGTTATTATTTCTACAACTCTTAAATGGAAAGTTATATCAGCTTTATATTTTACCAGAAGACTTCATATAATGTTTAGTTGATCTTCAATACAAATGGTAGCCACCTGGACATCCAACATAGCCACCATACCAAGTCATCTTGAAAATCTTGTCATTGCTACTCCACCTGAATGAATGACTATATCAACATGGGGTCTTCACTAAAAGAATTATCATAACGTTGAGATGGTCGTAAATTAAATGATGCTAGTCTAACATCCAATATGGCCACACAACAGGCAAATCGAAAATCTTGCTATTGCTACTCTCCCTGAACGGAAAGTCATATCAGCAAGGGGTTTCATCGGAAGCTTTCTGATGATTGTTCGAGTTTGCATTAAATAAAAATGTTTCGGTCCGGTATCCAGTACGGCGATCATCTTGAAAGTCTAATCGTTACTCATTCCAGCTGGAAAGACTTATCAACATTTGATTTTCACCAGAAGACTTCTTATGAAAATGAAAATGGTGCCAATCTGACAGTCAGCATGGACACAATGTCAGCCACCTTGAAAATCTTGAAATTTGCAACTTTTCCTAAATGAAAAGTGTTAAAAAACATTTTTTACAACAAGACTAATTAGTATACCTAGATGATCCAGAATGAAAATGGTACCGATCGAGTTCAAATATGGCTGCCACAATGAACATATTGAAAATTTTTGTCGCTAATGTTCCTGAATGGATGGTGATGATGGTGATAACATGGGGTTTTCACCAGAAGTCTTATAATGTTGTCATTTTTTGTCCCATTATGACTATCACATGCTATATGCAAATCTTGTCTCTCGAGAATATCAGATGTTTCAACATTCGGCAATGAAAAGGAAGAAATGGTAGTATCTTGAATTCTTGGAAATTCATTTTCACCAGTAGAGCGTCAGTCCCTTCAAGAAACTCTTGTTATTTCTTTAAGTTAAAGAGTATTTTCTTAATTGAAGGTCTTTTTCGCATTTTCATTTAAAACTGTAACACTTCCGGTGGGTGTGAGACCACAGATAACTAGCATCCTCCTCCATAACGAAGCATGAATTCTCCATACTTTTTTCCCATGATGCAACGTGCCCATTAGTCTGGTTTCTGATTTGCAACTTTCTCTGCTTCATAACTAACAAATCAGGAGATTCATAATAACTAGTTACCAGCCTCGGATATTCGCTTGCCAGTTTAGACCAAGTACCAGCGACTCGCACGTTTTTATCCAAAAAAAAGTTGAACCTAATAGAAGAATGATGAATCCAGCACCCACGATGTAATTACAATGTAATTACAGCAGTGTTCCAATAATATTGGACTGTCTGCTTTACATATTTGAAGAATATGATTAGCTATAATAGAAGAATAATTTGTCCAACACGCGTGCTGTAAAAGGACAGTATTTCCACGAAGGCTCTGTTTTTATAGATTGTATCTTGTCTCCTTCCAGCTTGCTGTTCATACTTAGGGAATGGGGTTGAGTAGACTGAGTTTCATCTAACCCTTACCACCCTATGTTAGATATTTTGACCTTTGTGCTGGGGTGTAGGGTCAATTGGTCTTTCTTAAAGTTCGAATCCACCCCTATGCAATGGCGCGTACGGTAGCCGCTCACTAGCGAGCTTAGCAACTTTAAATGACCTTTCATCAAGCCATACCTGAAATCAATGAAAGGATGGTTTATTTTCTCAGAAACTGCGAGTATAATATTCGCTTTGCCTTTATTCCGTTGATACACTAGACCAAACCACAGTGTTGATGAAATTTTACCTGTGGTACTCGCCATTTGCATTGCTATTCAAATGACGACACAAATCTCGCAACATATACGTCCATGACATCAGAAATCCAAGTTACCTGATATCAGCAATAAACTATTTTCCAATGTTGTTGTACAAAAATATCGAAAATATTAAATGAAAGTCACGTAACGTTTCTACAAACAATGAAAGTGTACATATTTATCAACATACTTATTGAGAGAACAACGAACAGGAGCTTGTTGCAGTCGAAGCTACCAGGAGAAACCAGATTTGTTAAGCAAAGAGCACTTGTCGACGATGTTTTTTCTTGATCACGGGACGTTTACGTGTACTCTCTGCTTGGTCATTTAAGTTTCCTGGACCCAAGCGGCTACCGTCTGCCCCCACAGCACGGCAACGGATTGCAACTTTTAGCTCTGACCCTAGACCCCAACATAAATTATCGAAATATCTAAAATGGGTACGTGAGGGTCAGATGAAACTCGGACCAGGGGTAGGGGTGACCGACCTATTAGTGCAAAACAGCAGTTTTAGAACAAAATGAGAGAATCCAAAAGAAAATAACAACTGTTGTGCTTCAAATGACTCATCCAACACGCACAGTGGCCTTCCTAAGATAGGGATAGGCTATACATGGCGGCCAGTATCAATGGTGGAGGAAGAACCAGGGAAAACCCGGGAAAGAACCACCGACCCACGAGACGCTACTGACAAGCTTTCTCACGTACCCACACTGGCCGAGCCCGAGACTCGAACCAACGCAGACAGAGGTGAGATGGCAGTGATCCCTAACTGTGAGCTCTTTAGACCACTCGGGGCTTGACAGGAGAATGCGGACAACCAAAAACTGATAACTGGAAATTTTAAGTTTTGATGTTAGCAGATAATTTAGGTGCGATACGTGTACAAGACAGTTTTAGTACATACTGAAGTTAGATTTACACAACGATCATACTTACTTTGGCAAAGTATGCCAAAAAATGCGCAGAGACATCTTACGGCATTGTATCCTTTTACATTTGTGAAATTCCAAGTAACCGGTTGCCAATCGTATCGAGTAATCGCTAAAAGCATGTCGTCTTTAGAGGATAGTACTAAATACCGACAACGGTAGGTCATAGTGATCACATACACCTTTGAATATAGTCATGAAATTTGATAGGCGTGTTAAGATTTAAAAATTACAACCGGCAGAAGGTACATGTGTCTGAAGGGTGGCATTCGTACATGCACATTTCTAGCACTAATATCAGTACCTCTTCTTCGTGGACGGGGTACTAACATGAGCCTATGTGCATCAACAGAGCAGCCAGGTGTGATTCACACCCTGTACTTTTTCAGCCTAATATCCTACATTTTGAACGTGTTCCTTACATATACTGAAAGAAATTAAACAGTTCTGTTATTAATACCATAACTGATGCATGTCATTGTAGAAATATATGTAAAATATCATTTACCTTCTTTAACAGCTTTTTTTTTTTAGATCGTTCGCCATATAGTTCAACTGAGAACTACTTCCGTTTCCAGCCTCGTTGTTTAGTATGCCACATAAGGACATTACTGCCTTATTTGGAACAGTAAACAGATTGGAGTAAATATGGTATACATTAAATAATGTATCGTGAAATATCCACATATGTTATCTGTCATGGTACGGTTAACTTAATAACTTTATCATTAGCCAAACTGTCTGAAAAACTTAACTCTACTTGGGTAGTGGTTAATAATTATAGTCATATATTCGGTTTTGGCAAAATAGTTTTACTAACAGCTGCCACGCTTGGCGCTCAGCATTAAGAGGTTAGTGTTAGGACTGGTCGGCCTGGTGTCAGGATAATGTGACTGGGTGGGACATCATGCTACATGTCTGCGGCACACACACACACACACACACACACAACAGTTTTATTTACTCCAGTGTAAGGGTTATAGGATCAAATCGTAGCGTCAACCACGCTGAGGCTACGACATCTTTGCTAGTACATTTCTACTGTCTTGAGGGTGGCATATGCATACGTACATTTCTGCTGTCTGTGTGTGTGTGTGCATGTGTATGTGTGTGATATGGATTTTTAACGTAGCCTTAACAATTTTTCAGTCATATCGCTACGATGTCTGCAGTGTGGCAGTTTATAGTGATGTCCAGCACTGGGACACCATGCCGCAGACATGTAGCATCATGTCGCACCCAGTCACATTATCCTGACACCAGGCCGACCAGTCCTAACACTAACCTCTTAATGCTGAGCGCCTAGCGAGGTAGCTGTTAGCACCATTTTTATAAGTCTTTGGTATGACTCGGTAGGGGTTTGAACCAGCGACCTCCCGCATCCGAGCCGGACGCTCTAACCCTTAGGCCACCGGAGTGGTTTTCTGCTGTCTATAGGGTTGCATACGCACACGTACATTTCTACTGCCTAGAGGATGGAATACGTACATGTACATTTCTACTCCGAGTTTCTTCTCACCTTTCTCACCCAGTTTTATTTAAAAACAGATTTCTATTTTAATCAGATCGATCTCGTGCGCTTTTACTTTAAAGAGATTAAATACTTGTATAAAAATGGTATTGAAACATGATGTGTACATTTACATTTGTCAGTAAGGTTAGCACCTAAAGAATAGTAAATTATGGGCTTTTGGAAAATGCACTGGCGAAGCATTTTCCTGTTGATTCATTCTAACCTCAAGCCGTCACATTTTTTATTAATTATGAGCGCTAAAAAGATGAATCTTCAATTTGGAAATATTTCGTGGCTTTGAAATAGCAACAACTCTGTTTCATGCAATTTCACTCGCGTCGTGTCTCAATAATTTTCTAATATACCATTATTATTATTGAAGAAGAAATAGTTGTTATGCCGATTGATAGTACGAGTTAGCAATGAAACATACATACATACAGACATACATACATACTCGCGCACGCATGCACATACATACATACATACATGTGTGTCATTAATTGGTCAAGGAGAAACATGTATTCATCAGCATAAGCAATGAAAATGAAAAGAGTTACAATCTCTCTCCGTCAAATGACTTCTATACCAATTTTATGCTTTATTGGTGCCCTACATGTCGTATATAAACAACATTATTAATTTAGTCATGGTGTCCAGTGTTCTGTAAAAGCCTGAAATATACAATAGTGCGAAATTTCAATATCTGAAGTATCTATTTACAGCTAAATGCTAACAGCTTGGTGATGGTCATTGTACACATAATCTCGATGACATAAATAGCCAACTCTCTTTTGGACACTCGGTTTTATTATCTGTAAAACAGACACTTTAATTTGGGATGAAATGCAGATGTTTCATTAAGATAACTGATCAAGTGGACATTCAAACAGTATAATTACCGGTCGCTATACGCAGTAAACGAGTGTCCACCGTACTAAATATTAGTGGTGGTCGTTTTGGCCTGGTTGGGTGCATTACAGCACAGCAACACAAGTAGGTTATATGGTGCCGAGGCAATTGTGAGTAAAGAACTCACACAACACTAGATTTTGGTGCTTTAGACACTTAAGGGCTTCTTTGTCAACTCGAACACGCACGTAACACAAAACTAGTACAACCTAGATTGGAAGATCTGGGCACTGAAAGGGTCTCGTTGTCGCACTCGAGCATCACACAAAGCCACAGGGGCTGGTATCGTAGCGTACAATTTACCTGTCATACATGTACTATATAATAACTACAAGGGAGGACACTTCTCTTCTCTCTCGCGCGACCTATTTAAGAAAAAACGCTGATAATTTCAAGCTTAGCTTTGCAAAGCTTAATAAATTTGGTTCTCATGTTTAGCTCAGGCATTCGACTCTGTATCCCTATCGAAAGTTTGACTTAATGTCATACTTTTAAGGAATGCCAGACAATTTTCCCACACTACCGCTCCACATGGACCTGATCGCGCCCGCTTAATCTGCAAGTAAAACCCCGCTGAATGGAATACTATCCTCTCATTGGTTAAAAGGAAATGACGTCCAGCATTTATTTATAACTTATTTTCAGCTGGCCAATGAGAAGACAGTATTCCATTCAGTGCGTTGTTCTTGCATATTAAGCGGGCGCGATCAGGGCCATGTCGAGCAGTAGCGTGGGAAAATGTTCTTGCATTCCTTAAAGGTATGATAGTAAGCCAAACTTCGGAAACGCATACAAAGTCGAATGTCTGAGCTAAACATCGGTACCAAATTTATTACGCTACGCGAAATGTAGCTTGAAATATCAGCGTTTATTCTTAAATAGGTCGCGCGAGAAATGAAAGAAGTGTCCCCCCCCCCCGTTGTTATTGTATAGTACATGTATGACAGGTAAACTGTAAGCAACGATACGAGCCCCTGTGCACAAAGCGCACAAAACTATCTTAACCTAACTTCAGGGTTTTAGGCACTTAATGGTCCATTTATCAAACTCATACACTCACACAAGATACAAAACGACGGTAACATTGACCTAGTGCTTTGGGAACTTGCGGGTCCCTTGGTCAAACTCAAACAATCACACAAGAAGCACAAAACACAGTTGCAAAGAACGTAACAACGCAAATTCCTACATGATACTATTCAAGCATTTTCCCATAATTAATATAATTTGTATGGTACATAAAAATGAACGTGTAAGCTGTTACAACTGTATAGGATACCTGTAATTTCTTGAATAAACAAGCCTACGTCGATATCCAGCTTATGTTATACACAGTATCATTAATACAATCTACGTGACCATTTCATTGTTGTATAACAAAATCGATGACAGAAAGAAAATCCAATCGACCAAATAACTAGGCAAGGTTGCTCTGTGACTACATACGAGCTGTACCCAGCCAATCTATCATCCAGTATCACAAGGAAATTCTTTCTATAAAACATTTATTCACAAATGATTTTTATTCAGTATCACGGCATTCTCTTCCTCGTCATTAGAACCTGAATCCAGTCTACAGATTTATTCTTTTGAAAACTTGTTGTTGGTGTTGCTGTTGTTGTTGCTAGTACATGATAGACTATACATGGCGAGCAGTATAATGAAGAACCAAGGATATAAAACCGGAAGAACCACAGACCCACGGGAAGATACTGGTAAGCTTTCTCACGTGCCCATGCTGGCCAAGCCAGAGACTCGAACCACGCAGACAGGGGTGAGATGGCAGTGATCTGTAATGGTGAGCGCTTTAGACCATTCGGCCACCTAGGTCCCCCTTTTGAAGACTTCACATTCATGTAACCTAGCATTCAGTCTCCAAAATTACTGTACATCACTGTAACCAGATCATGATTTTAATCAATTGTATCGACTCTATATAGAGAAATAATAATAATAATAATAATAATAATAATAATAATAATAAATAGTAGTAGTAACAATCATCTCCCTGCTTATGTACACGTGTTTCCATGTACAGTTTGATAAACAAAATCTGTACGATTTTTTTATACTCTACACATACTGCAGCAGGTTATAGTGTGTAGTATTTTGGGTGATTATAGTTTATACTGTACAATATTCTGCGTGATTTTGTTTATACTGTACAATATTCTGGGTGATATAGTTTATACTATACAATATTCTGGATGATTATACCATATGTTGTCCAGTATTCTGCTCCTTTAAAATCTCAGTGGGTATGCCGTTTTTACAGAACTATATGTAAGACTGGCGAATGACAAAAACATTATCCTATAATTATTATTATTATTATTATTATTATTATTATACCATTCGTCAATCAACTGTGTAATGCGGCGAATTTTGAAGACTTATTGAAACTTAATGTGAATAAATTGTACATTGAAGTTAGCTTAGTCAAGCCAAAAGGTCTTGAGAAAGTTCACTGATATCTCTCTTATTTCACTGATATTTCTCTTATTTCATCTCTGAAACTTAAAAGAGTCTACGTTAAGCTTCAGTGGAATTTGACCGAGTCATCGCAACGGTATAGTGACACAGCGTACATAGAGCTACAACCGTATCCGTCGGGAGGGGGCTTTATGTCAAATAATTGATCTTTGATATTTCTCTTATTTCATCTCTGAAACTTAAAAGAGTCTACGTTAAGCTTCAGTGGAATTTGACCGAGTCATCGCAACGGTATAGTGACACAGCGTACATAGAGCTACAACCGTATCCGTCGGGAGGGGGCTTTTTATGTCAAATAATTGATCTTCAAAGGAAAGCTAATTGCAGCATATTTTAGGCTGTTAAAATCTGATGAAAGACGTGATTATTTGGGCAGAATTTTAGGAACAGTTACTTCCGATTAGTCAGTAAAGAATTAAGGCGTATACTTTGGAAAACTAGAATTTAGGGTACCGACTTGCTTAGAATTCTTTAGTTCGACTCTTGCCTTGTGAGAAGACTAAAGATCTAACTCCGTGGGAACAATAGAATTGTGTTTCCCTCGTTAACGAAGAAAGGTCAGATAGCTGTCTTGGGAAAACGACAGGCTATATAGATTTGACACACGATTGTGTGGGGAGAGAAAGAAAGAACAGCATTAAGGTACGCAATTTTAGTTTCAATATAATATTCTATTTTCATTTGTTTGTTTTACGCAATTTTAGTTTCAATATAATATTCTATTTTCATTTGTTTGTTTTATGCAAATGTGTTTGATATGCTTACGATTCATGCTATGTCTCGATTATTCAAGTCATGGGAATTTGTTGACGAGAGTTGTATGCAATTTATTCTTAATTGTACTGTTAGTTCATTGATAGAATTGATGGATTGCATGTAATCAGATATTCAGTGTGCAGTATTACATAGAGATTTATGACTTAACCCTAATATGCAGATGTGTCATATTTTTTATGGTTACATAAATTGATTTCCTGTGTAGGATGATATTGTTATCGTGAGTTAATGACAATTGTATATTTATATATGATTTCACAATGCTTAAATTATCTTGCAGGTTATTGGTTATTGTAGCTAGATTTAGTGAATATTATGCCATAAGTAATTGAACATTTATCTTATTGAACACGAATTGACTAGTCAGGTGTAAATAAGACGTGTAGTAATGTATGCTGGTATATACGGTCGCATGTGTCTGTAGAGAACACGTGGTAATTTCTAATCAATTGCCATGCGGCGAGGGCAATGAACTTCAAGCTAAGGTCATTTGTGCAACTATAGCGTGTTATCTTACCGAAATACAGGAATTTGTAAGGACCGTTATTTGTTAAGATCACATCATGTCAGAATTTTTGCAGTGTGAATCGCCAATCTGAATACGAACGAACAGAGTTTATATATGTCTACGAATAATTGTTGGAAACATAACAAGCTCTCGTAATACTCTCGTATTTAAGGAAACGGCTTTATACTCCGAGAGAGAGAAGATAAGTAAAGGAAAATCCGATGAGTCAAGGGGAAATCCGCATCTAAGAGAGGTCGGAATAAACAGGGGTCAGAAGGAGGACCAAAGGCGCACGCATTAGACGTGGAAACAAGACGAGAGGAGACAGACACCAGGTGATGCTGTCAAGCGTAGAATTTAACTCAGAATTCACCACTTGTAATATGATGTAAATTTAACACTGCGACTAAATTCTATCAATGTGAATTCGTTGGATTGAAAGTGAAATTTTGGTCACGTATTAATACGAAGTGAAATTTGGGTTATGCATTAATTGATTACATTTATTTTAGTAAATCTGTTGTATTCGTTGAAAGTGAAATTTTGGTTATGTACTAATTGATTAAATTTATTTTTATTTTTTGGAAAAGGGGGCTCGTAGTTGTTATTTCTTTCAATAACCTTGCTCAGCTATCTGTTAACGTTCCATCTGTCCGTCCACGCTGGGCAATAACACCGTGGGAGGTCATTCCCTAGTTAACGATCGCCAAATCAATTAAGGAGGCTTTAATGTTTAAAGTCCCCCGTTACAAACTGTTCCAAATCAGAAACGCACTATGGATTGATATGCACATTTTCACCTCGGTTAAAACAAATGACAAAAATATTAAAATTGAAACACAGAAACTTTTGAAATCTAAGAATATTGCTTGTGATACGTTGAAATCATGATGCAATAAAACTTAGCCATATGACTGAGCTTATTCAACATTATTCTGGTGATTATTCAGCAAACACAAACCATTCAAACTTTATATAAACGTCATGGCTTCTACGTGCAGTACTTCGCTCTGAAAACAAACGCCACTATACATTGCTTTGAGCGAATATGGCATCAAGAAATACCTGGTGATAGTGGCGGGTCCAGAAACATTATTGGGAGGTGCATAGTTGTGGAGCTGTGGGGTTGAATATGATCCGTTTTACTTCCCGCTCATTTCCATTACATCACCCACCCCGCTCGGCCCCTGAATTAAGCAGCTGTGTTACTTTGAGCGATTAACAATTAACATACTTACCTGCTGTATCTGATGTTATACTCAATATATGTCTTAATCCATTTAGCAGCTCCATAACATTAACAGATCTTCCAAATCATCAAGTATTCGAAGCTGCACTTAGAACTGTATGTCCGAAATAAGATAAGGAAATCATGAAAAGTCGCATTGTGTAGTATGTGCATTCCGGCGTTGACAATAGTATGACACTGAAGCTTGTCGATAGTACTCAATACAACGTAGGCACAATACCAACTATATCCTAGAGTATGAGTCGTTCTTTTTATGTTCGCAGTACATTAATCAATAGTATTTTTTTCCTATCCAAATTTTATTGTCTGTAGCTCGGAAAAATAAAAACAAGATTAAACAACTGTAATTACCTTTTACTTTAAGAGAAGCCACTACCAAAAACAACATTGCGTTTGTAAAGCGACTGTCGAAGACCCATGCATTTCAAAACATGCTACTTTGAAAATCTTTGCCTTGGATAATTTATGCTTGCATGCAATGCCTAAGAACTCTTAGTTCAATCCTCCTCTAATGGATATGGGCTGTGGTTTGATTCTTATCATCCGATGTAATGGATTTGGGCTTTGGTTTGATTCTGATCAGTCAATCACATGCATAGATTATACATACTAGCAGTAAACCACATTATGGGTCAAATATTTAATAATCTTTGCAATACTTTGGATAATAATCAATTTTTTACGCCAATAGATGTCTAGCCACACATTTCGTCTGATGGCATGGAACGAACAACCAGTGGCGTCACTAGGGTTGGTGTAACCTAGTGCGGTAACTCATGGTGTCACCCCTATGGACCTCCTTCCTGCGCAAAAAAATAAAAAATTTTATAGACAGTCATGTGCGGTAACTCATGGTGTCACCCCCACGAACCTCCTTTCTGCACAAAAATTCAAACATTTTATAGACAGTCATTTTTGTGTCACTCCCTCTGATGGTGTTACCCGGTGCGGTCCGCAACCCCTCACCCCCGCACCCCCCTAGTGAAGCCACTGCGAACAACGAGTTGGTACGGTTAGCTTTACCTGTATTCTTTACTAAACGAGGAAGACATTACAGTGCTCACTTAACACTGGTTTACGTCTGACCAGCTCACTTTTTTAGACACATACATCCTGAGTTTAGATCTTTCTCACGCTAGGTCAGTAGGATAATAGTGACATTTGAAGAAAGACTAAGATATACAGGGTTCGGGGTGGGGGTGGGGATAGCAATCCTATAAAGAAAGTCGCTTTGCGCTAATCTTTTGTCGAGCGCTGGTAATGATAGTGTTTTAGGGGTAAAGGTAAGATCGAACGATACATGTAAATGTTTTGTTTTAGGAGTACTTTTGCCATCAACTACTTTGTCCATTGTAAGTTACTCTGAAACAATAGAAGAACTGAAAGACCAGTTTGATGTGTTTTGTAAAGAGGGAATCCCCATAATCGCGGGAGATTTCAATGGCCAGCAAAGTTCACTGTTTAGCATAAAATCCATAAATGGGAAGAAAGCATCGGCAGAATAAATGAGTAGGTATAATGAAGCAATAAGCAAAGATTCTTTAATGCAGCTGTACAAGGAAGAACAAGAGACGAATGTCGATGTTTGAATTATAATTCAACACATGATAAAAATAGCATATGATTGGATTTTGAGGTTTTGCCAGCACGCTGAACATTATTGGAAACTACTCAACGTTAAGTAAGTCTGACACGGAAATGCGGCAGAAACATAGAGAATGGATCTCTAATGGTAAGTCAAGAGGCTGGGAATATCTATCATGCACGAATTAGAAGAACGCGAAGAAACTGTTTGCAAAAGAATTCTTGAAAGGTAAAGAAATGTATAACAGACAACAATTCAGTGATCTTGAAAAGGCTGATGAGCTTCATATTTCCATGTTCTGTAAGATTTTTACGGTAGAAAAGATAACAGCAGGATTTCACATACGAAATCGAATCAAACTGAATGATGGTACGCGACCTGGAATGTATGCGAGAGTTATGTTCAAATCGTTTTTCTATCTGAAATATTTATCCGTATGATAAGAATCATTGACAGATGGTCCCAGCAGAGATTGGAAAGCACAGCAAAAAATAAAAACTATTCCCACTTTGATAAACTTGTTGATTAAATCCCCACTAGAGAAGAAATCAGGTCTGCAGTTAGTTTTTGCAATAAAGAAAAGGTCTGTGGTTCCGACAATATTATTACAGAGCATTTACGTTTTGCGGACTTTCGAAGCAGTGTACGGTTACTTGAAATTATCTTCACGAAAGTGTACGAGACGAACAAGTATCCGCGCCACATTAAACAAGGTATGGTAATTTCAATCTTTAGAGATGGGAGGAAGAACTAATTTGATATGAATAATTATCGTGATATAAACATAGTTCCATTGTTTCAGAAAGTCCTAAAAAGTTATATACAATAGACAAGTTATCATTTTCCAAACAAATTTCTTTTCATAATCCGTTACACTGGGGTTTGAGAAATAACTTCGGTAGTATAACTACTGCTTTCTGTATCAAGGAAGTAATACGTTATTATACGGACAGAGATACTCCTGTCTAAATTACTTTTCTATATAATGCTAAAGCATTCAACACATTTTAGCACAACGGGTTATTTTACAAGTTGTGCAGACTTGGAATTCAAGGAAAGACCTGGCGGATCATCAAAGACTCGTTCAAGAGCGTGACAAGTTCTGTTTTATTTGCAGGCAAACTGTCTGAAGGTTCGTAATTATGGAGTAGGTCAGGGCCGCGCCTTGTCCGCTTGGTTCTTTCTCGTAATGATATTTGATCTGATCACTGAATCCGATTAGCATTGCGTGGTCTAAAAATTCCAATTTCTCCACTTCCATTGTGTCTTATTAGCGGATGACACCATTATAATGGCAATTGGCACATTTCGATGCAATATTTGCTTGATACAATTTCTAACTACGCCAGAAGGTGTAGACTTAGATGTAAAGCATTTAAAATTTGCATTGTTTTGTTCACTAACATAAGAAGGACTGTTTTCTCCGCTTTTCTGTTCGACAAATATCCAATTCCAGCAGTCAAATGTAAGATGTATGCTGCCGTACCTCTAGCATACAACTTACAACCAATCTACGCAATAGAAGAAGCATGCGATAAAATCAAACATTTGTTAAAGTCCTTTTATTTTATTGGTATCAGACGGCGAAATGAATCCGTAAACATGTCTTAAAATCTGGAAAAGAATTATTATACCTTTTGTTCAATACGGGTGTGAACTATTGTCAGGCATCCTACATTCTGTGAGGGAAGAACTCGAGTTATTTTAAAGCTATGCAGCGAGACGTATGCAAGCTTTAGATAAATACTCACCTACAGAGGCAACGTGCAGTAATTTCGGACTTTGGTCAGTGGAAGCGTAAGTAAGGCGACGGTATCCATTTTCAACCGTTTGGGGGTGGGGGGCGAGTGGTCTTATATCTGGAAAAAGATATTCACTATGTTTATGTGAGTATTTGACAAACTCGTTAAATCATATGGTTTTTGTACCAGATATTGATCGAATAACTTAGAAATACGGTACTAGAAGTGTTCTTAGTTCAGCCGGAAGACAAAAGGGTTTGGAATCGGCACATTATTGATGTTATTCAAAATCAAGAAGGAACTAAATGAAGACCAAATTTGGAATTAAGGGATCACTTAATTCACTTCAGAAACATTTATTAAGATTTGAAGCCAAGTAACACGTGATTTCTTAGACGTAAATTCCCATCGATGGTATGATCTTTTTCTGAAATAGCGAAACTATTAGGACAGAATTTTTTAGTAAAAGTAATAAGATTGAAATTTTCTCTAAATTGTATTAAAATAAATTTTTCATTAAATTATACTGAAAGTAATTTACACTAAAATATATTGAGAATAATATTATTTATTTTCGTATTACAACTATATACTATTTTAATAAAGATTGCGCCCTTACAAGCAAGTGCAAACTCCCCCCCCCCCGTATATTTATCTTCTATAACAAGTCAGCAAAATTTGCACTCGTACGTTGTGCCAGTATTGATAGACCAGATTCCTAAAAAAATGCTTTTACTGAGTAAGCTACAAGACTCATCGTTTCTCGAAATAAATAAGCTGATGAGGCAAAGTCGTCTGTCTGGTGACGTAGGTAACACTCTCGGTTCCAGTAAGATTAGACAGGAGTCTCGTTCTGATTCGAAGCGGACGAATGCAAGCATCCAACGTTTTTCCTTATTTGGCCATGGGGGATGCGTTCAAAATTGTGTATAAATTGAGAAGCAGGCTTGCGTAAATTAGTTCGTTCTTAGCAGAATCAGAAGGAATCTGTCTGTCTTTTCTTACAGGTAAGAATCGTCTGTGTTCGTAAATTTCTTTAAAGAATAAGTACTTTAATGTTAGAGATTTTCACGGTAAAGTTCATACTTTTGCAACATTTTTCTGAATTCTTTCTATTTTATATTATAATGCAATGGAATGTTTAATTGTTTTAAAGAATTTATATTTATTTGTATTTATGGTAATTATTTTTGGAAAAGACGAATTCGCTACCAACTTCATGTTTAGATTTAATTTGGAAATACAATATTCTTTAAGTAATAAAAAATAATGTTTAGTAACCTATTCCAAATTAGTATTCTATTTTAAATTTAGTAAAATATTTTTCTTCAAAATGATTGTTGCATTAATCGCAACTATTGAATTTTATACTCTTTGGCAATCATGAATTTAGTCGAGATTTAATTATCTGTATTATGTTCTAAAATGATACAAGTGTATGAAGTTGGTAAGCTCAAAGGAAAAGTATAATTTTATATGTGTTTCATGTATTTTAGATATAAAGGCTTTATAAGATGTATCTCTAGAATGTAATATTATATATCTATATATATCAAGTATTTAAATAAAGTTCGTTCCTAGCAGAATCAGAAGGACTGTCTTTTCTTACAGTCGATCCCACTACCTCTCGCATCGCCATATCCCCAGATGTAGCCGTATCTACACAGTTATGAGTGACACCTTCTTAAGAGAGCCTGAACTTTTTCTTCTCTCTCTCTCTCTCTCTCTCTCTCTCTCTCTCTCTCTCTCTCTCTCTCTCTCTCACTAACCATGGACAAAGACATTTCTTAAGTCATGAGTAATTCCTTCTCATAGCAAGAAATGAGAAGAAGATTATGACAAAAATCTTTATCATAGTAGCGAAACTATTATATGTCATGCCTGTTGGTAAACCTTCGATACGTAAACCGTGTGGAAAAGAAGCTGACGACAGAGCGAAACATCTCATTTTAGGTTGCGAGATGCTACTTGCACAACGCAATTTTTTCTTTGATAGAGTGTTTGACACTTTAGAGGAGAGAGACGGATTGATTATTCAAGCAAGAAGATGCTATATTGTTGGAGACACTTCTTGGAAACATGGTTGACTGTCAACTATTGATGATGATGTATGGAATAGACTAATGTTTGCGGTATAGGTTCATTTTACAATAAAATGCACACTCTACTTACAACCAACATGTCCTAGCATAACAACGAAGAAAGTAGTATGTTATCGTTTAATGAAACCAGATCTGTACAAAGTCTTCATGACCGCGGATTTTGTTTGTATAGCAACCCACGGAGATGTAATGCCCCTGGCTTATATTGTCACCTCTGGTTCTCTGTATCCACATGAGGCGTGTTCCCTGTTATTCCTATTTCGATTAGAATCTCGTTGTCTTAATAATGACTTCACTATTTACTGCTCAAAGCATATTAGTAACTCTTCTTTTAATACATATATCATCATGTGCAGCGGAAGATTTCGATTTTTCTTGACTCCCTTTAATATTACTTGCACATTTGTCCAAAGAGATAGCCCGCTGATTACTAAATCGCTTCGATAATTACCCACATTTATCACGAATCAGGAACGACGCACTCTGCTCCAACTGTATGTATAGATTTTCCTAATTGTTGTTATTCTAAATGTGCTCGCAACGTTTGAGTGCGAAAATTAAGTGTAATGTCGTGATATTCCAAGCATACCTAGTAAATCGTCATCCTTTACAAACAGATGCCACGTGTGCATATATTATTTTTGATAACATTGCTTTCACGAGGTAAATGTTTATTGAATGACTAGTTCTATACTAAGCTAAGTGAAAAAAGATCTGATATACATGTATCTAAAGATAAATTCTCATGGCCATACTTAATTAGATATCAAACTTTTTAAATATGATACTTGGCGCAACACTCCTTTTCTGGTTTGTAATGTTATTCTGGTACAATGCTTCGGGATCACGAATTATACTAAATCTAGTAAACATGATATTATTTCTGTTTGCTATGAAATGGGCAGTCATCCATCGATACATACATACATACATACATACATACATACATACATACATACATTACATACATACATACATATCACAGATCCAGTGGAACTGGGGCTGTGGTTTGATTCTGACCATCCGATTTAATTGATCTTGGCTGTGGCTTGATTCTGATCATCCGATCTAATGGATCTAGGCTGTGGTTTGATTTTGATCATTCGATTAAATGGAAATGGGCTTTTGCTTGATTCTAATCATCCGATCTAATGGAGATGGAGCTGTGCTTGATTCTAATCAACCGATAATGGAGATGGGCTTTTGCTTGATTCTAATCATCCGATTTAATGGAGATGGAGCTGTTCTTGATTATAATCATCCGATCTAATGGAGATGGAGCTGTGCTTGATTCTAATCATCCGATCTAATGGAGATGGAGCTATGCTTTGAAATCAGAACTGCATTGCTCCAGCTGCAATAAACAGTGGGTTCATTCTTGCCTGAGAACAAATCGGCTGATTGGAACCATCGGACTATAAAGCTTATCCGATAAGTTCTTAAATGACTTGTATTATCTGGTTGTGTGAGAAATTGTAGTTGGCATTTGTTACACATCATATATGATTGTTCACGCACGAGGAACTAAGTTATTTACCAATACGAAAAAAGAAGTAAAAACTGTAAAACCAAGTGGTTATCTCATAGTGTATGGAGTTATAGGCTTTTAGCATCACTGTACAGACGTTGATACGTGATAAATTAAAATTAATTAGCAAACTTCACACGTCAGTTACAATATCAAGTAGTTACTAAAGGTAAACTAGCCAATCAGATCTCGTTAAGGTACGGCCTTTCCGAAAAGCAGTTTCAATTTAGGCTAAAGCTTGGTAAACCTCCGAAGGTTTTATTAGGGAGTTAACCGAACAATATGGTGGGTCAACGCAATTCGTTTGCTGAATCCCCTACGGGTTTCGAAATGCAGAATAGACTGAATGAGCTGTCATGTAGGATACACGGTAATAATTGTATTAAAAAATGGGAACCAACCTGGAAATGGGTGAACATAAAATACAGTATATATGGGTTTGGGTGGCCAGGATTGGTTAATAATGTAAGTTATGTTTTAGGAAAAAGAATCTTTTGAGAGTTTATCCTAGTTGTAAGTGAAATAAAATACAGACATTGTTTTATTGATGGAATTTTAGTCTTTTAACAGTCTTGAGTATGGAACACTCATTACTAAATTAGCACCTGACTCTTTGGTGCGGAATTGAAAGAACATTTTTCAAACACATGCAGGTCCAGAAAATGCCGCGGCTCATGACCTTTCCTCTACACAGAAACTGACTTCCAGGTTTCATCTATACTGAAAAATATAGGTTTGATCATGAGCACTGAGAAATTTTAAGTTATTGAATTTTTAATATCATGGTGTTTGCATAGGTTTACTAAAGGAACTGAATTAGTACCGTGAGTCCTGTACGTCGTAGGAGGCAATAAATGGAGGCAGGAGTCGCAGTGGATCAGTGGTCAGCATGCCGGATTCGCGACTGAAAGGGTGCGGATTGGGTCCTGCCATCGGATCAGTCCGGGGAGGCTTCCGTGGTTTGGACACAATATAATTCACTTTCATTCCTGTACCGAGAAACACCAACTAAACCATATCAAAGAGTTTCATGTTGTTTATCCTTCTGTATATAGTTTTCTGCCTTGTAGAACTCACTTACTGTGGTTAGCCAGAGCGATTCAATTCACTTGAACGATCACAGCTCAGGCAAATCTGTTCTCCTCATTTGCTCGATCGTTCATGAAACGCAGTTATTAAACATAGACAACTCTATTTCGCAATATCCGTAGAAAAATAAACCATACGCTGTCCGAGTAATTTCATATCAGGTCACCCTAACAGACATTATTGATTAACAAAGTAAACCAAATAATAACCACTTACAGATGTACTACATGCAACAAATCTCCGGTTTTGTACGATGTCTCGCGCCTGAACCTCGTATTCTAAAAGATCCGCGCGTGCATATGCAGTATCAAGATGATTATTATCCGAAGCGTTCTAAAGAAAAAGAGTGTTTTACGTCACACTGACGGCCATTGCATGCTTGTATGTCATCGTTAATGTCTAGCGACTCGTCCCAAACCATCCAAGATCAAGCCTACCATTGTTTCGCTCCAGGTCAAAATCTGCAGGTTTATTTAAGAAGGTTAACATGTATATGTTGTGTTTTCCATGTAGTCTCTGTACCGCGAATTTATGTAACAAGTATTAAATTGTAGCTTTTGTCGGTCTCTAAACGAGAACGTAAATATAAATTCCCTCCAAATTTATAATCTGTTGAAAAAATTTAGCCAACACTTTTTGTCATCTCGTGAAATTTTTAAAAGAAACAAAAACACATTGAAACAATCAGTCTTTCATTGGTTCAGTGAGATTGCATATGTAGTTTTCCTTCTGAACACAAAGAAAAAATGACTAGAACGGATGACTATAATTAGGTTTCAAAGTAAATCATTAATTCTTCCCAAGTCAACTCTCTCTTTGAAGCTGGTGCATAAAGTAAACAAAGTCAATCCATTTTTAACACTGGTGCATAAACTGAATACATGGGTACATGGTCTGGACATCAGTATGAACTGCCACAATGCAGACATCGTGGAGGTATGAGTTAAAAAATTTTAAAGCTACGTTACAAATCTAAGTCACAAACACCCACCACCACCACCACCCCCACCCCCACCCCTCTCTCTCTCTCTCTCTCCTCTCTCTCTCTGCTCGCCACCTCTCTCTCTCTCTCTCTCTCTCTCTCTCTCTCTCTCCATAACCCATGAAACTCGCACTAGAAAGGGAGGGGAGTGTGGTAATCAGCTTGCGCTCATGATTAAAAATTAAATTGTGCACCAGTTTGGCTTGTGCTGTAACTAATTTATGTCAGGATGGAGGAATTA
>JAECUM010095588.1:0-40816 GCA_016617855.1 Megalonaias nervosa
TCTCAAATACTGTGACAATGTTCAAAGAATAAGTATGCCTAGCGAAAAAGAAAAAATATTAAAATTTAAAAATTATAATCATAAACTAAGTATTCCTTTTGTTATTTACGCCGATTTTGAGTGTCTACTCGTTCCCGTAGCTGGAGCAGAAAATAATCCGAACAAATCAAGTACAAGAAAGATACAACAGCATATTCCTTGCGGTGTAGCTTATAAGGTAGTTTGTTGCGCCAGCGATAAATTTTCATCTCCTATAAGGTTATATAGAGGTGATAATCCTGCCGTGTGGTTATTAAAAAATTTAATAGACGAAGTTAATACAATTTCTAACAGATTACTTAGAACAGCTCCGATCAGAATAACGTCCAAACAACAACTCGACTTTGATGAGGCGGTTAATTGTCATATTTGTGAAAAACCTCTTGGGGACTCCAAGGTGCGAGATCACTGTCATTTAACCGGCCAGTATCGCGGAGCAGCTCATAACAGTTGTAATTTGAAATTTCATGCTCCAGATTTTATTCCAGTAGTTTTACATAACTTTCGCGGCTACGACAGTCACATCATTGTAGAAGCTTTTGGTGATAAAGACATTAAAGCTAAACTAAAACTAAATAACGTGATAAAATGTATTCCAAATAATTTTGAAAAGTATACGTCGGTGACCCTCGGCAAATTACGCTTTATCGACAGCTTGCAATTTATGGCAGCATCATTAGACGAGCTCGTTAAAGGCTGTAGTATTTTCAATAATCTGCGCAGCTGCTTCGGTGAAAACTATGTCGATCTGACAAAAAAAGGTATCTTTCCTTATGAGTACCTTGACGATTGGAGCAGATTTAGTGAAACTTCTCTACCTAGCAAAGATAAATTTTACTCTCAACTTAAAAATGAAAACATCAGCGACGACGAGTATAAATATGCGCAAGATATGTGGACTAAATTCGCCTGCAAAACACTCGGCGATTATCACGATTTATATCTGAAAACTGATGTGTTATTGCTAGCAGATGTTTTCGAGAATTTTCGTCAGGTCAGTCATGTAAATTACGGATTAGACCCCTGTTGGTATTATTCTGCTCCGGGGCTGTCTTGGGACGCTTTACTTAAAACTAGCGAGATAGAATTAGAATTCTTAACAGATATCGATATGTTTAACTTTATTGAAAAAGGCATCAGAGGCGGAATTAGCGTTATAACAAAAAAATATGCAGCAGCTAATAATAAATACTTAAAAAGTTATGATAAAAATCGTCCGTCGAGTTACATTATTTATTTAGATTGTGTGAATTTGTATGGTGCCAGCATGGTACAGGCAATGCCTTGCGGGGGGTTTCATTGGATAACTCCAAATCAATTTCTTAAGGAAACTGAAAAAAATCTTCCCAAAGATATTTCATATTTTGTTGAAGTTGATCTAGACTACCCCAGTTCGTTACACGATCTGCATAACGACTATCCATTTTGCGCAGAATCAATGACGATTGATTATAGTTTATTATCACCTGAACAACGAGCTATGACAATAGGAAAATGCTCTATCGTTAACAAATTAGTTCCAAATTTGTTAGATAAAAGAAATTACGTCATGCACTACAAAAATTTAAAGCAAGCAGTAGATGCTGGACTAATTCTGAGAAAAGTCCATCGTGTGCTAAAGTTTAATCAATCGCAGTGGATGGCGGATTATATTAACCTAAATACGAAACGTCTTGCTGTAGCTAAAACCGAATTTGAGAAAAACTTTTTCAAGTTAATGAACAACTCAGTATTTGGTAAGACTATGGAAAATATACGCCGGAGAGTTTCGATAGAAATTGTTAATGATATCAACCGCAGAAATAAATTAGTTAGCGACGATGGATTTGTTAGTATGAAAATATTTAATGAAAATCTTGCCGCAATACAACGACGAAAGACAAATTTAAAGTTAAATAAGCCAATCTATGTTGGTGCAGCTGTACTTGATATATCGAAGTGGTTGATGTACGATTTTCATTATAATTTTACCAAAAAAGTATGGCCAGAGTCAGAGTTACTATTTACTGATACGGATTCTCTAGTATACAACATAAATTGTGAAAATGTCTATCAAGATATTTACGATAATAAAGATTTGTTCGATTTATCAGATTATCCAACTTGTAGTGAATTTCATGATAATTCCAACAAGAAAGTTATTGGTAAGTTTAAGGATGAGTTTATGTTTGTTCCTGTGAGAGAGTTTGTTGGACTAAGAAGCAAAATGTATGCTGTTATATTAGATGACAATAAACTGACCAAGAAAGCTAAAGGCATCCCTAGGGGATATGTGAAAAAGATGATGCATTTTGAGGATTTCAAAGCCGCTCTTAACAATAGTGTCAGCTTTATTAAGACCAATGTCATTCGGACCAACTATCATAAGCTTGAAACGAATACAATTATAAAACGTGGACTAAGCAATTTCGATGATAAAAGGTATTGCAAAGACGGAATTAATACTCTCGCTCTTGGACATTATTTAAGTAATATTGTCTAAGCATTAGAAATAATGTTTGAAAATTTAACATTAGCGGACGGAGTTAATAATAAAATTAAAAAAATAATGGTCGGTAACCAACAATTGTCTTTTGAACTTAATGATGAAATTTCAGGTATTTGTTTTAGTAAATATGACAGAATTAAACTTTCTCTTATTAGAACAGACGATAGCAAGTATTTCCCGTATCTGGAAAGTCTGCGCGACGAGCTTGCACAAAAATATGAAAATTTACACAATCCAATAAGCCAAGGTCAGTACACAAAAATTAATATAGACCTTGACAGATCAAAGGTCTTCAAAAAAGATAGCAAATATTTATTAAGCAAATTAGCAATGAAGGATCTATTTGAGAGTCACCGTAAGATATCTGGCATGATTAAATTTTTTCTGTATAATCAAGATAACATGTTATATTTATTGGCAAATGTAGAAAAACTATCGATAGGAATAGAGATTTAACCCCCAATTCTGTAACTACTTGTTTTAAAGAAGGGAGATAATAACGCTAGGGTTTAGTTTAAAATCATTCGCGAGTTGTCGAACATATGTTTAGATTTGGAAATAAATCAGTCAAAAGGTTGGTAATATTGACGTATATCTGTCCCTAATCAGTTGTTTATTAGTGAAATATAAATATATAACAGCATTTTTAAAACCTGTGTAGTTCTGTATTTGTTTAAAATAATTAGAAATGCCTTTTACGTAAACTAAACTCAAAGCCGTACGTAACTTAATAAATTGCCTTAATTTGGTTATATATATCGTGCTATGGATTTTAATCTGAGCAGTTTTGTTATTAATTAATTAGTGAAACAAACAAAAAAATCTATGATTTTTCACATTTGTATCTGCTTGTCTAAGTATATATATTAACTTGTAAGAACGAATATACATCTTCATACGACTTATTGATTTATTCTCTGCAGTCTGTTGTCGGCTGATCTAGCTATGCATATGTAATTCAGGTCATAGATGGTATTGGGAAAATATAACTCGAAGTCAAATGTGATACACGATTATACATTGCAATGCGAAATCAAAAAATTCATTTTCTCTATCGTTTTTAAAACAGAATTACGTGCTTTCATAATCAGAAAGTGTATAATGATGCTTTTGTTAAGTATATATTAACTAATTCAATATATCTATATGATGTGCTCGTTAGCTCAATCGGTAGCGTGTTAAACTTGTGAACTCGCGGTCTTGGGTTCCAATCCTATGAAAGACAAAAATTTGTGTCTATGGGAGGGCGATTATTATGCCCACCGAAATATTAGCTATTATGTGGGGGGCCTGGCCGAACCCCTATATTTGTGAATAGAAATTAATTCACCCACCTACAACGTCAATACGTTGTGGTGATAGTTTTCACCCCTACGGATTTGATATTTGGGGGTGGGTGTGCTAGTTTCTGTTCACAAGTAGAAAAGGCCTTCATTATCATTATATCATCATCATTATATGTTATATGTTGTGTGCCGTCTTGTACCGTCCAAAAATAGACCAGTAGGAGGTAATTTAACCCTGTGACCTGCTAATGGGTACTCACACAAGGGTCATTTCAAAAAACACAACTAAAAATAACCTAATGAGGTTTAAGGTCACAAAGACCATTAGGCCTTCTTAGTTCCTAGACTTTCGATACGAATAATCTAGGAACTATTACGAGGGCAATAAATGGTCGCAAAATAAGACCTACACCGCAGACAGCCCTCTGAAGTTTCTAACATTTCGTCTTATAGTTAGAAACTTCGCCTTGGGGGTAATATCTAAACAAAAATTCAAAACCTCATTAGGTGTATCTGATCAACTAAAGGTTCCCCGCCTTGTCCCTAATTAACAAATCAATCAACCACATGACCATCTGTAAATATATTCATGTTCATCAATCAGTTTGTGTATACTGTGCTGTCCCTAATTAACAAATCAACCACATGACCATCTGTAAATATATTCATGTTCATCAATCAGTTTGTGTATACTGTGCCGTCCCTAATTAACAAATCAACCACATGACCATCTGTAAATATATTCATGTTCATCAATCAGTTTATGTATACTGTGCCGTCCTTAATTAACAAATCAACCACATGACCATCTGTAAATATATTCATGTTCATCAATCAGTTTATGTATACTGTGCCGTCCTTAATTAACAAATCAATCACATCTGTAAATAACCATTGAATAATATAACCATCTTCATCTTAAAAAAGTCCTCTATATGAGGACAAGTATTTTTATTGTTTTAAGCAATTTTCTGTGGCTTTAGTAATATCGTTATCAAATAATATATCAACCATATTGTCAATAAATGTCATCACATCATCTGCCCAACCCGCTATTCTCATATCGCTTTCAACCGCGAATAACCAAACCGACCCATATTTCGGCGATATATGATAACCCACCTTTTAATGCAATCGCTTATTATTTTAGGTTTTATCCCAGTATATCCTGACGATGCTTTGATCGAGTTAAATCTTTTACAAAATCTGTTTGTTAGATCGAATCCAACATGTCGCACTGAGAATGACATTATATATAATATTTTATTTGTTTAATATAACATTTTTTGACTAACAAGTACATAGTAGTAGATATAGATGATGCATCCTATCTCAGAGACACCCCAGCCCCAAAGCGTAGTACGTTAACATCTTTGTCAGAAAATTTGTTGTTATTTTGAGCTAACAAAGGCTGCTGACAAAGATGTTAACATACAACGTTTTGGGGGGGCTGGGGGTCTCTGAGAAAGGATCATCATCTATAAATACTACTAACGTTTCATGAAATAACAATACACCTGTTTGAAAATGCAGCTTTCAAAAACGTTTGCGACACAGCTAAGTAGAGAGACTGATCTATATTTGGTAACATCGTGTAAATCACCTTTCTTCGAAGCGGAAGAATGTGGGTGTTTCCATTTATTTGGAAATTTGATTTTCTTCAACGATCTATTAAAAAGATTTCTTAGTGGTGCTCCATTAGTTTCACTAACGCTTTTAGTCACGTTATCAGGTCCAGTAGATTTATTGACAAAAATGGAATTAAAAATATCTTTACTTTCTTTTACAGAGAAAGCAATTTCTTTTAGGAAGTTACCCATACATTAAAAATATCTTAATTTTTTTTTACACAGAAAGTAATTTCGCTTAGAGTGTTACCCATACGATATGACACTGCTGCCATAGTAACCTCTAAAACAGATATGTATGCTCTCTTTGTAGATATTCGTGATTATGTTCGACCAATGTTATAGTGCAGAAAAGTAATACACCTATCACATCACCTGAAAATCATCAGTTTATTTCTTCCTTGAAAGTTATTTTTCTCCAATATTCAGCTGCTCTTTCTACATAATTATAATGAAGTTTGTGCTTATATGAGCTTAACACATCAGCTAGTCCAGCCTAGATGAAGAGTTTTATGTTTTTCAGGTTCATTCAAATATTTTTATTCAGCAACATAGTTCCAGTTATGATTATTATGAATATTAAAGTTATTGCAAATTATATAAAATGGCTTTTAACCAGTCTTATAGTTTGTTGGATTAAACGATTAAACATCAGATAATGTTATTTTACGTTCGAACAATGGTTTTCGTATTTTAAAGAAACATGAAACACGTGAATTGATTTTAATGACTCCGTTACGCCCGTGTAAGATAAATCAGTACGACATCCCACATCCTGATATTACCATCCATACTCTTACGTTTAATGATTTTTTGCTAACATTTCATAGCACACTTATCTTTAATCAGTCCACCGAATAATCATACTAAAATTTCTACAATTTAATTATGAAAAGTGTTTTGGATGTAAAATATTAATTTTCTGTGGAGTATATCTGTATATAGTTTAATACATTAAAATATTTCTTTACCAACTCGAACGTTAAACAATATTGAAAGGCAATAATAGGGGACAATGCTTAGTAAAACACATTTTGAGTAATTACGTATCCTCTGAATACTCAGTCATTTTGAACTTTTTGTCAAGAAATCAAGACATGTAGAAGTTAACATTCTACGTGCTGTCCATGGATCCTATCAGTGGATTCGTAATATTACTGAGTGAAATTATAGATAGATAAACATAATTATCATATAGGTTGGAGGATTGTAGTTCATCTCCAAACGAGAATCAAACCAGGTGTGCCAGTAGCGACCACGTCACATTGGTTGCACAAACGAATCTTTATACTATTTCGGCTACTCTTGACCAAACGCCATGCGCCATACTGACACCCTCGCTTACCGCCATCCGCTAGTCTAAACTTGTGAAAAAAAAATGTCATTTTCTACACTAACTACCTTTGAGAATGATGCGCATTCGATGTTTTTCGAAAGATAAATATTTACTTGTACTTTTGAGGTTTGAGTTTACATTACAAACAAACCTTCTCTGCCTGATAATAAACAAATATTGACTTCTTTGCTAGATAATAAAGAAATTCATTTCTCTTTGACAACCAAGATTTATAACGAACTGTCTTCTTCATACGTATTACTGCGCATGTGTGAGTGATAAATCATGGACAGTCATTAAAAATGTTTGCAAATAATTTTGCTCACGCGGTAATTCTTAGGACACACCCATGGCACTTATCTAATTCATTCAACTTTAAAGCACTCTGCTTTAATCTTTCTGTTGTATATGATATAGAAAGAAAATAATTGCCTTTAAATAGATTTCTTGGACACCTTGTAGGATACATGACTGGCAGCGGAGTCGTTAGATGGTTTAAAAATTGCTTTAAGAACTGCTTTTATCTGATTCCTCTTCCATTTTTGCCGTCAGAGATTTTTAATTAAAATACTTTCTCTGTATAAGCATCGCTGAGCACATTCGTGTGACATAGTGACTCTGCTGTTGGAAAGTCAATTTGAACCATGACCATTACACACACATCAAGTGGACGTTTGGAACTATATAACATGGTCACATTTTCAAAGGTTTCAAAGTAAGCTAACGCCATCTTTTTCCTCTTGGATTGGATCGGTTTAGAAATATCTGAATCGTCGCGGACAAATGAAATAAGTTGCCTTCTGTCACCTAATCATTTTGACATCATAGTCCCGAATGGTGGGTGTGAGAGTTAGTACATTTTGCAATTTACTTATTTATAACATGACAGCAAAATCTTCGAAGATGTTAATGATTTATGTATGACGGATCTGACACGTAATTTAATTTGTTCGATGTAGAAAAACATTTTATTGATGTTTATAACAGGGCGGTAAGACCATAATTGCATCAAATGTGCTTGCCACTATTAAAATGCAAATTATTCAAAATAAGCAACTAAGAAGGGTAGAAAGAATAAATTTGTATCATGCAACATTCGCATTAAAATTATGAGAAAAGGCTCCAGTTTGTCTGGAATAGTTTTAGGAAAAGAAATTACGTGACACCTTCCTCGTCATTATATCGGAGTTGTTTTATAAACGGATTGAACATGATCCTGCAGCAGCTATTTCTCATTACCAGCAGGCGACCACCCACTGACGTGAACATCAACATAAACAGTACCAAGTATCGCAAAACTATAGCCTAGAACAAGAACAGGTTCCAAAATAGAGGTATGAATTCACCTATAATAATAATAATAATAATAATAACAGCAATAATAATAATAATTATAATAATCATCAACACCAACAACTATATGTTGCTTACTTTAAACTTTAAACCTGTTTTCAAAATTTCTCCTATCTCAGAATTACTTTAAAACAAATGGCATAGCTTACAACCGTTAATTTGTCACTTTTTGTGGTAGTTGGAATGTAACTCAAATGTCCTCTAAATTCGTATTTCTTTTATAAGCTGTAACCAAGTAAAAAACAGTTCCAAAAGCTTCACTAAATTTCGGAAGCAATCAAATAATATTTTGTCTAATGTCCATCATACAATAATGCAACGTCTAAACACCTATTGAAAAAAAAAAAAAACTGGATTATTTCTTGTGTTTTACCATATATATATATATATATATATATATATATATATATATATATATATATATATATATATATATGATTCAGAGTTCTTTTCCTGAGTTCACTAATTTTTAAAGGTTTGTTCATTTCTGAGATTCCTGCCGTATATATGTATGTTTGTGCGTCTTGGATAGATTTAGGCATAAAGTGTATATGTATATATAGATGGAAAATCCGATGACTGTAAATCTATAAAAAGCAAACACGTACGAAAATAAAAAAAGAACAAGTAATACGTATGTATATAACATTTCTCTCAAATAATTGAGACACGTTGATTAAAGATGTTCTTTAACTTGGTCGTTTTGATCCACTATTATGAATATTTGGTATTTATACTGACTTATATTTGTTAACGGTAATACAAGACCTCAAACCTTAGCAACGTAATATGTCTAGGGTAAAAAGTAAAAACAAAAAAAACAATTCCCCCATTAAAATAAAATAAATGAATAATAAAACAAAGTAGATCAAAGCTAGGTGAAAATGTCGTTTCTATGATTCATTTGAAGGAGACGACTAGTCTTCAATTGGACACGTTGGGTCATTGATGCAGTGATGCTCGCAGTTCGAATATGTATGAAATTTATATAGATAGATACTAATTAAAGGTCATTCCTATAATTTTACTGAAACCGACTTAAAACTGGTACCTCACTTACATGTTTTAGCTTCGTAATAATAATAATAACACCTATCACGTGAAATCAGGAATTAATAATTAGATTGAGAAACGTGCCATCATGTTTATGTAGTGCAAATGCGCACTTTCCTCACCGGTGCTAGTGAAAACAACCAAAACCTTTAGGCGAAACCATTTACAGTGGACTTAGTTCAGCCAACTACAGTGTTATTATGCATCTGTTATGCATACCGATATTGTTTGTATCGTCTTTGTTTATTAGGAGAAACTTACTTTGTATGTACTTACTAGTATTTGCATTGGAAATATGTTTCTTAAAAATGTTAGCTGGGCCGACTTTCGTACTTATCCTGTTCATTGCATTCATCACAATAAGTTTTAGTAATGAACTTGATAAGAGATCACTAGTAGAAAAGAAACAGGAGGAGGTTGAGAAGAATGAGAAATAAGAGGGAAGAGGGGGAGAAAAAAAAACAAAAATAGTTTATGGATGACTAATCCCATTTGGGTATTTTTACCAAAACTAATGTAAAAGTCGGAGTTTTACAGTCTTTACTGTGATTGATGAAAGTTCGCGAAACACTATAATCAACGACATATAAGACAACCAGAATTACTACATTACACAACTGATTTTTGTTTTTCAGCAAATGCATTTTTTCAAATATTAAGAAAAATAATTACCGATAAAAATATAATGGTTGCTGGAACTATCAGCTGATTACGGTACATACAATGTGTACATATGCGTCTGACCTACTGACGCTTACATAGGACGCATTTGCTAATTTGGTATGATAAAGAGAAGTTTTATATATTTGAGGTGTTTGAGGAGATCATATTCGATTACCGGAGATGATATTTAATAGATGTCATCGATCCTTATATAAAATAATGGGCTTCATTTGATCCATCACATGTAGCTTTCGTAGGTCTCTGCCATTGCTGTTTATAATTCACTGATCATGCTCAAGGTAGATGCAGTATAGTACACCCGTACGGAGTGCGATATGAGTTACCAAATTACAGTTCAGCAATGGATTTTGGATACATTTTTCAATAAAGTATATTTTTGACAATAATTTCAACAAATATATCTTTTTGCCTGGAAATAATCCTTATTTTTACATAGATTTATAGTCTCAAGACTAGTTGGGATTTTCCAACAATTTTCCAACTTCTCCAACATCCAACACTTTTACAACAGTATTCCAACTTTCAACGGTGTTCCAGCAAATTTCCAGCTATACAGTATTTAAGGTCCGGGAAATTTTGAATCGGGAGCCAGAAAGCCAGAACGCCAGAACGCCGGTGTGCAAGCAAGGAGGCAAGAGACAATCCAAAGCGCAAATTCGTTGGGGATATACAGCAATATGTAACAGCCAGGTTTAAGAGTCAATATAGCAAGACATGGCTGTCTACTTTAATTTATTTTAGTTACTTATATAATTTATTTAATATTTATTTTGCAATTATTTTTAATGCATTAACATTTTCGTTAGTTAAAGAATTTTAAGATACACATAGCAATGCTGTAATTTCAGTATTTAAAGTAGAACTTAAATTTCTCTTATTTTTCTAAAATAATTTCTTCACTTCTAACATTTCATCTAGGATCCATTTTTATGAGTTTGAGATATTTATATATGTGACAGTTAGTTCCTGTTCTTTGAGAAGATTTATTTGCAACTCCCAGTTGTATAAAAGTAAAAGAGTTCGCCTTGACATCAGGTTACATTGCAGTTAGAAAACTTCGTTTGGGTGATCATTGGTGATGTTTTCCCACCACATATCGCCCCGTTCTAATTAATCGTGTGTGGTTATTGAATGAGTCCAATTTCTCTTCACATACCACACTTTTGCTCATATTAATTGTTAGTGGGCATTGAATGAGCTTATTTTCTCTTCACATACTACGCTTTTACAAGTATACATTGTGTGATTATTGGATGAAAATAATTATCTCCTCATATCACACCAATTCAGTTCTATAACTGTATGTGTGATCATTGAATGTATGTATTTATCTTCAAATATCACCCTTTCTTAGACTGAAACTCTCGATCTGATGAACTTACATGCGTTCGTCGGGCAAACACAATAACACCACCACCCCCACCCCCTAACATCCAAGTTCAAGTAGTCGTCAGTTAGGACGCCGCCTAAGGGATACAACTCTTTTCTGTCGAGACAGTCACAGGACAAGTTGCCTCCATTGATCTACTGCAGTCCTGTTAACTCAAGTCAACATTATCTACTAGAATCCGAAGTGATAAAAGTCGTTTTCTGCCCAAGATTGTGTATTATATGAATAAAGACAATCTTCTCAATAGTAACCCACCCCCCTTTTTCACAACCAGTAAGCAATAACAAGCTGAGTAGGAGTCAAGTCACACAGATACAGAAAGTCGACAACATTTTCCCCTGTATATCAGTGACTGGAAGCAAGGATAAAGGTCAACCGTGTGAGAAGGATACCCGAATGCCAGACCTGATGCCAAAGTTTGCAACTTCATCATTGTGACGCGTTTCCGTGAATCTAGGTGATTGCTGAATACTCAGTTTTTTATTGCTGTATAATGTATTTGAATCTTGCATCTTGAATAAATATGTTTAGTATGCATACAAAAGTCTGACTCTGTCATGTTTTTAATCAAGTTTACCCTCACTTCCCGAAGTGGTCTTCGTGTTAGACGAAGACGATAATAATAAAGATGTTTAAGCGCATATCTGACCCCGCGTTTGACATGGACGCACCAGTTCTCAAAGATGAATCTGTGCGTGATTATCAGTATTATTCTTATGACGCACGACTGCCAGATCAGCGTGGACGAATCGAACTGCAGGTTCAGGATACAAGTAGGTATTTCCTACCCGCTGAGGCTTTTATTGAAGTAGAAGGTAAAATTTATAAAGCGGATGATACTGAATACGATAATAATGTTGCTTTTGGTTTTGTTAATAATGGTATTATGGCGTTATTTGACAGCGCTACGTACATGATTGATGGAAAAAATATTGAATCAATCCAGAAAGACGTTGATGTTGCTACAACAATACTTGGCCTTGCAAGATATAGCGACGATTACTCAAGATCAGCTGGTCCATCAATGATGTTTGCGAAGGATACAACTAATTCTCCTGACAATAGACATTATAATTTAGTACAAACACCACGGGATACTGCATCCGATCCACAACCAGCTGGAATGATAACCCGGCCTGCTGCTGCATTTTCGTTATTGCAAAGTGTTAATCCAGATTTCAACTTAGGATTTGCATCACGTAAATCAATGTTGAAAGATAGAGTGTTTTCATGTGCAATTCCACTGTCACACATCTTTGGATTCTGTAGAAATGTTAGAAAAGTTATTTTTGGAGCTAAACACACAGTTGTACTTGTGCGAAAAGGCGATGATAATGATGCAATGTGGCACGTTGAGGGAGTTGATGATGCTGCAACTGCGGAACTTCATGGTAAAGTAGTACTAACCAAACTTTCCCTGTGGATGCCAGTGATGACTCCAACAATATCTGAAGAAGATCAGTTACTATCTTTTATGAGTCAAGGTGGTAAATCAATGTTATCATGGTTAACGATGACCACAGATACTACTCAAAGTGCAATTAATGGTCTATTCACATGGCAAATAGCTTCTCAGCAAGGTGTTTCTGCACCGCGACATATATTTATTGCGCTTCAAAATACTGCACGAGTAAATAATCAGACACAAAGTATAATGATATTTGATAAACTTGGTGTTTCTGAGGTTTCATTAAGGATAAATGGACATCAAGAACCATCCGAGGATATATTACTGAATTTCGATCAAAATCATGTAGCACGTGCATATCATCGATTAATGACATTCATGGGACGTGATCAAACTATTGATACTGGTTTACAAATATCGCAGCTAGATTTTACAGCGCTGTATCCGATTTATTACTTTTCACTAGAACATTTAGATTTAACCAGACAATCAGTAGTTGATATACATTTTCGAGCTCGTGTGAATCGAGGAGTTATTGCAAATTATAGAGCAATCGCAGTTATACTCAGCGATAAATCAATGTTACTCGAAGGTGTTGGTGGACGAATGAGAGTTATTGATGCCCCAGTAGAAAATATGTAAAATATTTTCTCAACATGTAATTAGACCGTTCATAATATTAATAATGTCATATCATCACGTTAGTGTGAGTCTGACTCCTGGTCAGATTAAAAAGCTGCAATCAGCATCAAAAAATAACTGTGGAATAAAAAATATCGCTAAAGCGAGAACAGATGACCGGTGCAAATAAATTATCGTTGACCTAGCGTCAGTTCAAAAACTTCAATGAAGCCAAAAAATCAAATAAAGGCGTCAAACTTAATCTTTCTGCGGGCGCCATCAAAGACGTTGCTAAATCGGGTGGTATATTTCCACTTCTCGCAGCTATACCAGCATTAATAGCCGCTGCAGCCCCAGCTGTTGCAAAAGCAGCTGCATTAGGCGCTGTTGGAACAGCTGCTGGAATGGCGTTAAAGAAAGCAACCGGACAAGGAATCAAAAAAAAGGGAAAAGGTCTAAGACTACCAAGGACCCCGTATTCGTGGTACGGAAAGGGTCTAAGACTACCAGGGACCCCGTATTCGTGGTACGGAAAGGGTCTAAGACTTCCCGGGACAGTTTACTAATATCACCCATGTCCAATTTTGATTTACTTAATGCTGCTAAGCAACTAAAAATAAAAAACTTCAGAGGTGTTTTTATGCGCGATCAATTGCCACAAAAACCAAACAATATTGAAACCGGTATCATTAATCTCGATAAAAACTCTGGCCCAGGCACGCACTGGGTCGGATATGCAATTGATCCACGTGGAATTATTTATTTCGATTCGTATGGATTAGCACCACCAAAAGAATTTTTAGAGTATGTTACCAGCGATATTCCAATCTGGTATTCAACGCTACCAACACAAAAAATAACTGATCCTCCAATATGCGGTCGTGAAACCCTCGCTGTCCTTGATGCTGTATCAAAATCAGCAGCGCCACCTCATAAAGTCGTGCACGCGTTCACTACACTACGTCATAACACTTAAACAGATATCAGTAAATATAATGGTAGATATTTACGGAAGATCTACTCGCAAAGATCAGAAGAAAGTCGATTTATCTAAATATGCAACTCTTGATCAGCTCAGAAATGAAATCGATGATTTATTAAATATCACAAGTATGGATCAAAATGAAGTCGTCGTTTATCAGGACAAACAAGGACGATTAAAAACGAGCAACATACAACTACTAGATGTACTTGTACGAATTCCCAACGCGGTTGTTAATAATATCGTTACTTTCACTGATCAAGGTAAAATACAGGATTCCGGTAAATCGGTTAACGAATATGTTAAGAAAACTGGTGATGTATTTACCGGTGACATTATTATGTCAGGAAGAAAAATTACATATCTTGGAGATCCAACCTCGGATACAGACGCAGCAACAAAAAAATACGTCGATGATCAAGAATCCAAGTACGTGTCAGTGCGCGGTGGTATAATGCGTGCATTTCTCGACATGAATAATAATGGTATTAATAATCTCGGAACACCAGAAATAGATTTTGACGCTGCAACTAAAAACTACGTCGACCATAACGAAATTCCAATAACGACTTCGTTAACGACAATCAATGATGGAATTGCTGCATTTAGAACTGATTATATTAATCATGTACAAACATTTCTAAATTTCCGTAGAAATATAAACAGATCTATTAACGAATTTTTTGGAACTCCACCAGTCGTTGACATAAAACTTACCGACATTAACATGAAAATCAAAGATATTGTTAGTGGAATTCCTAATATCATTGAAAAAAACGAATCTTATTAAAATTCCTCACAAGCAGATCTTCAACGTAGTATACACAGTAGCATCAGGATTAGGAGTATGGACACAGCAAGATAATAATCTCAAACACACCGCAGAAGTCACTGGTGTATACGGACTGTCCGTATTTAGTAGTGCAAAATTCAGTATATTTACTACATTTCCATGGCGTTATTCAAACGATACTTTTTCTGGAGTTGTATCCGTCATAATAAATAAAGATGCGGAAGAAACATTTCTGCTGGAAGCATCTGATAAAAAATTAACCAGAGCACTATACTGGTGGTGCTTGGAATTTGTGTGAAACTCCTCAATTAGTTATCTAGATAAGTATAATGAATCAAGAGTCATTTATCGACGTTCAACGTCACAGATACACTCAAGTATGTGAGTGTCAAACCAAACTAAAAAATATCATCGACGATTACACGATAAAGGTAAAAAATATCGGCGACGTATGGTTGTTATTGATATAATGGTATACTCGGTTTCTGCTGTTATTGCTGGAACTGGATTATTACTATCAACAATAACGATGACAGCGCCTGCAGTTGTAACAATTATAGTTTCAACGGCAACAACATGCGCAGGTATTTTCAGTATTATCGCTAAGAAAATATCTACGTGTACAAATGATAAACTAAACGAGTACATAATGAAATTGCACACAGCAACATCATCTTATTCTAAATTATCATCGTATCTTTCGGCGTATCTCAGCGATGGTAAAATATCCGATGAGGAATTCGCAACGATAATGGAAACTTATCATGAGGCATTCAAAGTGGATTCTAATGATAAAGTGGAGGGTTGAATTTCCGCTCTATTAAATACGGAGTATTTTAAATCATGTCATCGTTAGAATTACTTCAGCAGATCGTAGCTAATACAACGCCATCAAAAACTACTATGATATCATTAAGTTCAACCAATCCTGAATTTAGCGTTAATTTTCCAACTGCAATTCCAGCAAAGGAAATAGCGCTAGCACAATTACGAGTTTATCGTAGTTGGCCAAATATCAGGTCAAAACCGTTTGGTGGACAACCAGCAAATAATTCACTGGTATTTGCGAATAAGAATAAACCGGGTGGAAGTCCTGATTGGCAAGTTGTTGGAATTACAACGGGCAGTTATCAAATAGACGAGATTAATGATGAGTTCCAACGCAGAATTAAATCTATCACAGGGGAAGAATCTAAAATAGCGATCACTGCTTACGAACCAACACTATCAGCGGTGATTGAAATAAATTCTCCTGATTACCTCGTAGATATTTATCAAAGTTCGATCAGATCAGTGTTAGGATGGCCTGAAGTCGCACCTGTTTATAATGGAGTTTCAGAACCAACTAAAAATGAATTTAAAACGAGTGAAGAAAAATTCATTAAAAATCCAGAATATCGAGATAAATATCCATGGAATTATATAGTATTTGAATTTGATCCAAACAACGATACATACTACTTTACCGATTTTGACGGTAAAAGGATCCCCAAGATAACTAGATCAGTATTTAATGTGGTTATCGTAGACCCCAAGACGCGGCGTACTAGAGATATTGTTGATGAAGAATTTTTAAAAGATTTTTTAGATCCTTTTAAGCCTGAATACGATAAAACGTTTAATGATTTAAGAAGTTTACTTATTTCATTATCTCAACATTATGATCATAATGTCAAGCAGCAAATAATCGAGTCAATAAAACACTTAAATGGGATCTTATTCGATTTATACATCGCCAATCGAAGTATTATAAACATTGCGACTAAACTCGATGGAAATCCTTACACAGATCTAAAACGTAAGCAATTATTTCTTAATCATTATAAAATAACAGAAAAAGATTTACAAACACTCATTATACCAGATTTAAATAACGCTGAAATGAAGAAATCATTAACTGATCTTATTGAAGAATATTATCCGGGAGTAATTGAATCATGGAGAAAAATAGCCCCACCACCGGTTATACTAAAACACAATAACAACCCTTTTGGTGCCGGACGTCATATATCGCCAGGCATTGTAAACATAACAACAACAATTGCAGTCAATCTGGTATGCGATGTTATTGAAGGTAGCTATCAGGTAGATCTTTCTAAGTCTAACCAGGCCCAGCAAGGGTACATATTATACAGTTTTAGCCCATTAGCCCCCCCAGGTTGGTTAATTGTATCAGAGCCAATTAACCCCGTGTACCTGCGAGTTCATAATCCGTTATTATCAAGGATACACTTTAAACGTACAGACCAAAGCAATCGCATTCTGGACACAAGAAATGAAGAACTAAATATAAATCTGTATGTACGCTCATAGAGCGTTATCATAACAAAAAAAAAATATCCGGATGCATAGTGCTTGTCTATGATACATAATAGTTGGTATACAATACAGTACAGTATATACTTGTAAATATATATAACCTTGCCTGCGGTCTCATTCAATGCTAATCGGCAACTTTCCCTATGTGGCAACCAGTAACTGACAAAATAATAATACTGTATTCTTTGTTTGCATAAAATCTGCGCACAGATTTCTCATAGTGCGCAATCGAAATCTATTGTCTAGAAGGCTGTGGCTGCATATTGATTATTCCATAACGGCTATATTGCCTGTATCTGTGTGGCCGATTACTGCGTAAAGTTATTTTAAGAATACGCTATGACTAAATCAATTTCCTTGGTAACGGCTTACGCATAGACTCAGTGTTAATGCAGAATTATATATATTTTTTGGAAACTAGAAATATAAAATCCCATTTTACACAGAAAACTGTGGTTTTTGTTAAGAACACTGTAGTTTTTAGGAAATAGGCTATTGGTAAACACATACTAACTTTTTCAGTATGTGTTTATAACAAGGTCCGATAGCTCAATTGATAACGCGTAGAAACTCTCATCCGGAGGGTCATGGATCGAAACCCGAGAAAGACAAATTGTCTGCGGGAGGCGATTTTAGGCCAAGATTTATAATCTATTGGGGGCTCCAGCCCCCCCCCCGTCTTCAGAGTACACCAATCCACTACGTCAACACGTGGTGGATTCACTTTTGTGAATCACCCATTGGTTGATCATTGGGGGTTGGTGTGCTGGCGTGAAGACGGTATTTCATCATATCATATCATCATCATCATCATCATATCATCTCATCAAAAATATACAGCGGGGGGTGATATGAGGTCGTGACCTTGTGACTTCACTAAAGGGGTACCCCACACAAGGGCCATTCCAAAAGATACAATCGCAAAACTAAAAATAAACCTAATGAGATTCCAGGTCACAAAGACTAATCAGCCTTTGAGTTTCTAGAGTTTCCGTTACGGATATCTAGGAATTCTTGTAAGGCAATAAACAGAATCTGATTGGTCACTAAAATAAGACCTACACGTGTATAAACAACCCTCTGAGTTTCTAGAGTTTCGGTTACGGATATTTAGGAATTCTTTCTGGGGTAAACAAATAACACGTACAGACAGCCCTCTGAGCCTCTAAAGTTTCGGTTTCGGATATTTAGGGGTTCTCTTGGGGATAAATGTCTAAACAAAGAACCTCATTAGGTTTATCTGATACAACTATGGAATGGTAGATCGAATATCACCCCGCGCTGTATATTTTTGTTTATTTTTTATATTAAATATACACTTATTATATAATGAATTTTGAAAATATCAATGTCATTGTTTCTGCGATTAAAAAATTACACATAACGGTATCAATGTATCTGAAAATCTTAATGCTCAAAAGATTCTAAGTGATTTTGACTCATTACAACAACGAAAGAACGAGAACAGATTCACGCTATCTGCTGATTATAAATTCATGAAAATTATCCAACAAGGAATGTGAAAGTCACTGGCAACTGTCACTGATGATCAGGTAAAGTTATTTGTGCCTCTCTCAAACGCTATTGACAAAATCAAGCTAGAATTATCTCATGGATACGAACAGAAAAAGATTATGAACTTTCGTATAAGACAGTTAAGAGAGCATTGTGAAAATACGAGTGAAAATACGAGTGAAAATGACAGCGATAATGATGGACCATTGACTGTGATAATAGCTAAACAAAATCCGTGGGAAAACTAACATTCTGCTTAGTATAATGCAACCTACACATATTGACAAGTATTGTATCAAAGAACCAACCATTATATTTCAGTAGGTATCAAGTACAATATTGCCCGTGCTTGTTGTGCAAAATTTTTCGTTGAGTTTGCTAGTTTTCGTTGGGTCAAAACCCCAGGAAGGTTAACGGGAATTAACATTAGGTTTTAAATTTATCGATCAAATACTGGTTTTTTCCAGTTCTTTTGCTTGTATTATGTAGATTTTTGCTAGCGAATTACGATAAAAATCCGGAAAAAACCAGTTTTTCATCGATAAATCAAAAACCTAATGTTAATTCCCGTTAACCTTCCTGGGGGTTTCACCTAACGAAAACGAGAAAACTCAACAAAAAACAATGATAAAATCGACGAAAATGCCTGAAAAAATCAACAAAATAGCGCAAAAAACGACAAATTTGATAAAAAATCGAACAAAATAAAAACTTTATAAAAAATAATTAAATCTGATTAAGTAAAAAATGTTTTGTGCCATCGAATACAGTTTATGTATCTTTTGCTTAACCCACTTCTGGAGAACTATCTTAAGATCTTATAATATTTTCTGAATGCAGATTGCAAGCTAAATAATATCATGTACCTAACATAAGTGTGGATAACTACAATACTAAAAAGTTTTATGCTTGCCTCAGTCTCGCTTGATCATCTGATACCAGGCACTGGAAAATAATATTCTGCCCAAATTTGAAAGAAAAAGTAGATCTAATAACACCATCAGCGGAACGTTTCACTGAGGGTGATGCTATGTTAAAGTATTTGGCAGCAGAATTAATTGATTCAAAACTAATTTCTTCCCCAGTCTCTGTATTTACGGATTTAATAGCTCTCTTTCTGTATAATTTACACTTTCCTGTGTTTCCGGATTTACAATTTTGACTCTGTGTAGTAATTCGTAGATTTCCAAGTGAATTGTCAAGTTTATCGCCGTTGATGTGATCCACCACATACCCATCTTTGATCGGTCCAAAATAACACTCGTAGGTAAATATGTGTGATAAATAATTTTTATTTCCTTTGGTATTAAATCTAAAATAACCATTATTATTAACACTACCGACTGGTTTTTTTAATCGACAGTTTCTAATCACACCTTCTCGAGATGCTTCATAATTGGTAATGATTGGGTGCTTCACAAACTCATTTTGTTCCATTTATATATATAATACTATTTGTCTAAATCATTGTTTTTTTGAAAATCTAGCCAGATAATCTTCTTCGGTTTTTATAGGAGAATCAGCGTTATATTTTTTTATCGTAATATCGTTTCAGCTCTCTGTACTTTTTACCACCGCATTGCGCACACAGGTGAGTCTTTCCTCGCACTCCAGCACTACACACAATACACGGTTTGGTCCTAAACTCCCGTTCCTGACGCATTGCATATGATAACTACAGTATTCATTCACACATGTTCTGTTACACGGAGACGTATAACCGATTTTTAACCAGTGGCAATGATTTGGTTGAATCATATACAAAAGATTAATATTCAATTAAATATATATTTGCCTTAATTATAATATGGAAGAATTATCCGTGATTGAACCCTACGTAACCAGATTCGATCTTGACAGACTACCCGAGTATAAATTTAGTATTTCGATGCAAGATCTAGCTTTAACTAATAAAGATATAATTAAACGTATCCGTGAGGCCAAGAAGGAATTTCATGACGATGGTGCAGTTCATGCATGGTCAACATTCAGAGTTGGAAATGTTTCTAATACGATGAATGACAAACGAGGAAGAGTAATCATTAACCACCTTGATAATCAAAAATATTTTATCTTAATAAAATTTATTGTAAATACGGAAGAAGATATTTGGATTATTCGTGACAAGCGCGATCCCGTCCGCGTGCAGTCAGGAAATAATATCTTCTTGAGTAATAAATCTAAACCAGGAATACTAACTGGCATAGATAAACCGTATTATGAGCGATCGTACCCTGTAACTGCGGTTGTCTATGGAATATTTCCGCTGAATAATAAACCTGATGTTGGGGATCTCAAACCGATGAAATTGTCATCCTTGACTTCGTCAAGAATAAATTGCGTAGCTGAGCGAGTTACAGAACACTTTACAAACGCGATACGTGGTAATGGTTTAACGGATTTAAGACGTAAAAAAATAAATACGTGGGCAGAGTCGGTTAAAGATACCGGAGCGTCTATCAGCGACGTTGCTGAGCTAGAGAAGAAATTAAGATTTCCAATTGCAGTAAAAACGTTAACCGGAGAGATTTTGTACAAACCGAAATATATAAAAAATGGAACTCCGATAGATATTATTGATTATAACGCGCACGCATGGACTGCTGCAGTAACAATATTTCCACGAGATAGAACGGTTAAATTTTATGACGGTGATATCTTTGATTTTATTAAAAATATTAGTAAAACCGATCCTGTTTCTGTTTGGTTATTTCAGAGTTCGGAATATGATCATTACGATCAATTTGTAAGACCTAACGGTGATATTTATCGTACAGAATCTCTCCATGAGGAAATGGAACATCTTGCACTGAAATATACCTCTGATGATGTCATAGTTTGACAATTATTGAATAACTGTTTTACTGTTCCGTCAGTCGCTGCTCATTTCGCTCAGGAGAAAAATTCATGGAAAACGACACGATCGGAATTTCTTGAAGATGTCAAGAAAAGTTGTATAGAATATGGGCACGATGGATTATGGAACACCAAATACGATTATAGTGATGTTATCTCGGTTAATATGGTAGCGTGTTATCCTGGAAGTTTTCTTGGATATGGAGCATGTTCTAAATACTTTAAGAGATTCGGACATCCTACACATGACATGACCAGGGTTGCAATAAACGGACCCTTACCAGATTTTGACTTAACAGGATTTGCTCACATAGAATCATTCGAGTTTAAAGAAGATCTCCATGTGATTACTTATATTTGGTTCGGAAAACATTTTTCAGAGTGATGTTGGGTTCCGATAGTATATTGCGATATATGCTTGATGCTGGATTTTTAATATCGTTGAGAGTAACTGAAGCGATTATATCGTATAGTTCACAGAAGCAAGTTTGGTTACCAGAACCGGATAGATTTAGTGTCGATGATGCCAGGAAAGAATTCCCTGATATTGATGAAGATCATGTCATTAAAATAAGTAAATGCAGGAACGAGTACGACGAAAAACTTGCAAAAGATCTTGGTAGAAAGATAATCGGTAAGTTTACTCAAGGTGGTTCATACGATTATAAACGGTATTGTACAAGATTGATTATGGACGATGATGAACTAGATTTTATAATCGCTGATACAACGGAGAAAAACACATTTATAAACAGATGTAATGCTTATTTATCAGATGGAACAAGACTAGGTACCATTGTGAGCTATCTTGATGGCGACTCACCACAATTTACTCATTTAAGATCTTCGATGTTAGCTTATGTTTCGATAAATCTATTGTCGATGATAAATAGATTTCCTCGTTACGCTGTTAGAGTTGCTACGGATTCATTTTATATACACAAAAAATATAAAGATTTATTAAAACTCGGTAATGGTGAATGGGGGACATGGAGGATAAAACAAGAAAATATACTTAGTTATTCTGAATCTGCCGATGTTGAAATTGCGGAGACATATTACAAAAATAATAATCAAATATCAAAGTCATCTGCACCATCTGTGTACGATCCTGTATCTAGACATAAGACCGCTTATCTTAATGGGTGTGGTGGTTCAGGTAAAACAACTCGTGCGATTAACTTATTTATGAATAATAACTCAGATATAATTGTTTTGACACCTACACATAAACTTGCTAGAGAAATAAAAGAACGAGGAGTAAAATCATGTACATATCATAGTTTCTTTAGATGGTGCGGAGACACGTGGACCCCATCGCGGATGGTGAAAAATATATACATAAGTATATTATATGGGACGAGATATGCACGGTGTCGTTAGAAACACTAAAAACATTTCTTGATTGGTTGTTATTGAAGAATACTGCTGTGATTATGTGTGGCGATCATGGTCAACCACCACCTTTTGTTGGACAGTCTCCACATGAATGGTTGAAAACATTTGTAGATTATTACGAAGAAATAAATGATGACCATAAATCCATTGATGGACCGCTAAAAGAACTTAAAAGATTAATCAGACTACAGCCAAATCAAATACAATGCGAGATACTGCGTAAAGTAATTGCAGAAACTTCTATGAATGAATTTTGGACTTTATGGAGACCTGCTGATTTGATAGTCGCAAGTAGAAAGATAGTTCGTGATGAACTGCAAAAGAAATTATTTACGTTACATAAAGAAAAGTTTCCGGATCTACCTGTACCTTTGTGTTATCGCCCAGCAGATACTCGACGACAAAATATTGAAGTTGAAATACCAGGTGCCTTGGTTCCACCAAGGGTACAGAATCTTGTCTTGAATGATATCGTGTTGGTTGCTGTTGATGTTGTTGAGAGCGCGTTGAACATGGATAAATCGCCATGGAAGTTAGGATACGCTATAACGATTCATTCGTCGCAGGGATTAACTATAAATGATACTAGAATCAGGATTGTAGATGATCGTATTGAATGGTCAAATATAGTCTATCTCGCCGTATCTCGAGTCAGGAGAATATCTCAACTGCGTAGGGTTATTGTAGATTACGTAGTAACTGAAGAAATCACTAACAATGTCGATATCAATAAAAAATTAGTCAGCTATAAGCAGTTTGACAAAAAAAATAAGCGTGACTTTGATCTTGATGCTGAATTTATTATAACACTAAAACAACTACAGAATAATCATTGCGCAAGTTGCAACTGTAATATGTCATGGCAGTGTTTTAATCCAAGACAATTTACCGTAGACAGAATTAATAGTGATCTCGGTCATACACGTGATAATGTGATGCTGACCTGTCTTGAGTGTAATCGACGTCGAGGTTCTGGACGTTTACAAAATTGAGCTTGGTGGTAATTGCATATCCTCAGGAATTACTTGTAATTGTTCACGTACAAATCCACGTTGAGGGGCTGTAGAATCTAGTCTGTAGATTGGAGGTCTACCAGTGGATCTTACCACGCTAGAAATTTTATGTGTAGTCACGCTCCAGATAGGATCGGTTGCTCTTTTTTTACCACCTTCAAGTTCGCCAGGTTAATATAAATATCTTACAGTTACATTACCTAATACTGGTTGAGAGAAAGATTCACGTCGTTGTCCGTAGTTACGGGGGATGTATTTTTTTTTGATCGCATTAGAAGGTTTCATGGAAGTTGCACGAGTAATTTCATTATTCAACGCAGCTATCACACTCGGTAATCTTGCAACCCATTCACGAGATCTATCCTTAAAGTCAGCGGATATTTCCCTTGCATATTGGTATCCAAATAACCGCTCAGCAAGTGTTCTATTAAATCGTTCAACGATTGCCTGATCACGATGAATTTCAGTCGTCTGATTTTAACGTTATGTTTCTTCATCAACGATGATACTGCTCCAAGAAATTCTTTACCAGGATCAATTTGTAATAACCGTGGCCATCGTAGACCACCACGTTGATAAATGCGCTCAAACGCAGATGCAACTTCAGATGATGTCTTTGTTGATAATGGCTCCGCTTCTTTGTATCTACTCGCAACATCAACGACAGTTAACGCGTATCTATACGTGTATTGACGTCTACGTGTTTTAATGGTATCGTGTGGTAAAAACAAAATATCTGCTTGATGAACTTCATTAGGAACGCTAACATCAAAATGCGCGTACTGAATTCTTTTAGGTGGACTCAGGAAGATTTGCCATATTGCCTGTCGTGCTAACCATGATGCAGCAACATCACGTGAAACTTTTGCTGCTTCGGCGAGTTTACTAATCGCTGCTTTACCTCTCCAATACCCTCTCGGGGAATAATAAACAGATTCCATTATGATAGTTATATAATTAATTACCAGCCCCTAGCACTAATTTACCTTTCATAGCAGTTTTTACTAGAAAGCTAGCGAGAGATTCTCTGAGAGATTTATTAGTTATAGAATTTAACGCGTGAATCAACTTTACATCTGCGAGATGCCGCTGTTGCAAATCATTACTTTTATACGCGACATCATGAACGTGACACGCTTGATCAATTGCGTTTATTGGATACTCTCCTGGTTTTGGTTGATCTCGTTCGTCAAGTCGGATATCAAGTCGAGTTCCTGGACCACAATAATTATATCCGGGTAAATGTTTCTCACCGGGGTATTTAGCCCATGAAGTTCCTGGTAATTTTCCTAACGAAGCAGCAATATCCCCCCCCCCGTCTTTGTTGGAATAAATTTATATTTCTTGGTGCCACATTTCACACATTTACCTGTAAGTGCGCGTCTTTTATTTTTTGTTGTTATTGTCGTTAATTCAGCAGTATGTGTAGGTGCTCTGCATCGAACACAATATAGACTCATATTATTTATTATATGGATATAATTGACTTTTCTGCGACACGAAAACAAGAGCCAGTAAAACATCACCCGGCGTTTCCGAATTCTATCAGAATGATTATAATAGGCCCATCTGGAAGTGGAAAAACGCAATTATTACTTAATCTAATAATGAGATGGCTAAAGTGGAACAAACTGTATTTAGTAGCACCATCTGTAGATGATCAGAGGTGTTATGAAGTACTTAAGGATTTTAATAAAAATGCAAAACTACTGGACGAAGACGGAAATGATATTATTGATTTTATAACCGATATTGATGAAGCTCCATCTGTAGATGACCTAGATGGATTCATTAATAATCTCGTAATGTATGATGATGTGATGCTGGACAAACAATCCAATCCAGCTAGAATATTTTCTCGCGGTAGGCATAAAAACACGAATGTGATTTATGTTACCCAGAGATATACACAAATTCCAAAAGTAATCAGAGACAACTGCACTATTTTGGTTGTGTTTAATGGAGTAGATAATTATACTCTGCAGAATATTTATTATACCTGGTGTTCAGGCGACATGGACATGATTAAATTTAAAAACTTCTTTTCAAAAGCACAAGCTGTTCCGTTTGGATTTATAACGATAAATCTACATGACCCAAGATCCAGATATCGAATAGGTCTCGATAAAATATTTGGTCCTTGATTTTATCAAGGTAGCAGCAGAGAGGGTGAACGACATACGCCTAGTGACCAGCACGTGAAAAAATCTGGTCAATTAGAGAAGTTTTCATTATTAAGGCAAAAACTTCTTTTTTCAGCCTTCGTAGGAACCCTTAGTTTTCAAAAAATAAGGTCTCTGCAAAGTTGTAGGGTTCACCCTCTCTGCTGCTACACAAGTCCAATAAATTGGAGGTAATTATGCAACTTCATATATATGTTATGCATGGTATGTCGTATCTTATATTCAGTTCGTACACAATACCTATTTCTCCCCGTTAAAATATCTTCCTTCATACACGTAAATGACTAGTAAGCGGCTGTCAAGTCAGATTTATTTGTTGTTTAATTTTGCATTGCGCTAAATAATTTTGAAGAAATGCCATATGGACAAGTCAAAAAAGTACCTATAAAAATTGTATGTTATTCCTCTATCCCATTCATAGCTAAACATATATAAAGGAGATGAATGAAAATGCGCATGACTTCTTGTTCACGCGCCTTTACCTTGATTTCTTCTGGACTAGTAATAGTTCAGTCCAACATCAACTTTCTTGACCTAGTCTGATACAGAACTGCCATTGTAAAAGTTCATAGATATGATAATTTTCATCTTCAAATTTTGTTATGACAATTATTGTGCAGATAAATAAAAAAAATCACGATTGAATAAACTTTGTTAGTACTATATCATGATTAAAGTTTTAAACTAAATTTAATTTTTACATTTATACCAGTAAATGCTCTTACATGACCCATGTGACTATCAGTAGAACAAACAACATAGATCCTGATCTGCAGGAGCATTATACCAAGGTAGATAAGGATATTTGTTGTTTGCCGTTTGACTGAACTTTACACGAGTATTTACGGTATTCAAGCTTGCTGCTATTTCGCAATCAAATGATGAGCTAAAATGTTGCTGATTTAGATGCTACGGCAGACAAACACTTGCATTTTTTTTTTTTTTGTCGCGACATTATTTAATTGCACCCGATTATTCACAATGACTTTTAAATAAAATAAGGACTAAATCTGTCCGTTATATTAGTTGAAAAATGTTTTAAAAAAATTAGCTTCTGACAACGAGAAAACAATTATCCTTGTTGAAAAGAAATTCTTAGCGCCTCCCGCCATACCATCAGAAATATTATTTGGTTGGTTCATAAAAATCAATGCAACTGGTGAGGGATTTTAAGCACTCTTGGGACTCCTGTTATTATAAATTCAGTCATGGTGGACCCAATCCGCAAATTCATTATTAAAAAAGAAAGGGGGGGGGGTACAGTTCTTAACCAGGCAGGCAGGCGTGTCAGGAGTAAGGTAAAGTCGCATGACAGTAAACAAAGCTCAGTGTTAACAGCAGATTCCTGCAGCCACGGTTGATTTTAATTCTCCTTATTAATACTGGTTTACCTATTAGGAAAATAGTACCGTCTTATACCTGCAGCGATGCAATGGAAAACTTTTGACTTATAGATAATAATGGCGAAAAATCAGAGGTTTGTGCGACATTCAATAACGGCACAGTAGCTACAAAGACAAAACAGTGTACTGTGTACGTACTTCAACATGTAATTAACACATTACGCAAGAGCGATACTATTTTCAGTCATTCGGTGCGTACTTTAAGCCTTATTTATAGAGTCGTCTGCAGGTGGCGGAATAGCTTGTCATAGCAGATAGCGAAGCGTAGTGCTGCTCGAAAGATAGGTAAATTGGTGATAAAAGGAGATTATCGATTCACTGGTGGTGACATCGTCAGATGTTGATATTGACTTAATAAACATAGATTTGACATAGACCAGAGAGTTTCATTAGGCCTATAGAGCAGATTGAAGGAGGGAGGGTAGGAGTGATTTTTGATGGCGACTGAAACCAATCATGTAGACGGGAAATATATTGTGACACGGACAAGTGACATTCGGTCATCTCAGTACGACAGGCAGATCGGTCACTCCCCTAAGACATCCAGATTTACTGTCAAGAATGGAAACCTGTATGTTGTGAAATCTTCCGTTCATGGAATCTCTGATATTGGTACCCCGGGTGAGTTTAGGTACAGTGCCAGTGCCAGGAGTACAAGCCACATTCAAAGTGAAGTCTTTTCTAATGGATCAAGCTTCGTGAAGAGCTGTCCTTCTAGCCCTCCAACCAGTTTGGCGGCCTCCTTCGAGCTTGGAAATCGGCATCACATCCAGGCCCCCAAAATGACAGGATGGGGTGAGATCGATATTGCGAGTCCAACATACTGCGATAAATATTCCTCCATTCCTGTCACCCGTAGTAATTCCATAGGCGGTAGTTTCCCGATCGCCAGGCAGCAAGCTAGGCTGCAATCAAGCATACAAGTACGAGCACACTCAACAAAATCTCTTCCAGATAAGATACTGACCCATGATGCTAATAACAAACCGGTAACCACAGTTGTCATTCCATCAACTGTTCTTCAGAATGGAAATAAATTAAGGGCAGAACGTAAACAAGATTCAGACAAGGACCAAATATGGCTGACATCAGTTTCTTACCCTTCCAGTGGTACCAGCAGTTCCCAACAGTTCCCTCGGTCTGTAAGGTCAGAGGGGACATCTGAAGATCAAGAAGTAAACCCTACATCAAAGTTCCTACAGCAGGAATCAAAGCAACCATCACAACTACTTAGGAAAAGCACTGATATATTTGGGGTACAGCTAGAGGTAAGTTTTGTTGTTTGAAAGAGATTTGTTACATTTCTGATGTAATTTGTTTTGTTTTCTTTGGGGTTATATGGCAGAGTTTATTAATGCATATGTTGAAAATGTGTGTTGCATAGCAAATGGTATAATGCAAGTTGGTGATGCAACAGAAGTAAAGATTTACCAGCGTTTTAATGAAAGATTTAAAAGTCACAGCCAGACCAATTCTCGTTACTGTTTGGAGAGTCTGTCTTTTGCTTATAGGAATTTTCACTAAAAAACAAATCCAAGAGCTTGAAACTGGTTTATTTCTGACAAGTCAGATGAATCTGTAAAAATTACTTAATGTAACCACTTTTTAAACAAATATGACTGTTTATATCCAATATTTTTATGTATAATTCACATAGATGTGTTAATATTTTAATGAATTCTTATATAATTTGTATTTTGTTCACCTAACATTTATGAAGGATGCATTTGGTATAAAACCTTGGAAAAACAAATTAAAATATTTTTTTGTATTGATCTCAAAGATGTTAAATTAAATTAGATTTTAAGATAAAGTTCTATAAGTGCTCAGTGGTATAAGGATATATTTACAGAGTTTACAACAAATTTCCTTACATTTTGTATTATTAACAATTACAACTAGAGTGTTAAAATATCATATCTCTATTCTCCTCTCATGTGAGCAGATCTTGTTTTACACTGAACAAAACAATACTTAAGAATACATGGCATAGAAACAGTATCCTTCCTCTGTTTTCTGTTTTTAGTTTGCAAAATTAATGCAGCTATTTTGACTTCCTCTGCAGTTAGATGCCCTGCCCTTGTCAAACTACTAATTAGATGGCAGCTGACAATGCATGTAAGAGGGTGAAAGTATGTTGTCCTTGTAGCTGAGGAGAGGCCCCAGGAGTCTCATATCGCTAATAAGTGTGCAGGCACCAAGCAGATTGTTTATGTTTTGGAAGAATTTTTGAAACTAAGTTCTAATGAGACAGTGAAAACAATTTACCATTGTAAGGCTAAAACAAAAAACAATTTTCTTACTGCACTGGTTTTAAAATTAGTGTAGGCATGGTATTTGTAATAAACATTTCATATATATATATATATATATATATATATATATATATATATATATATATATATATATATATATATATAATGTGATATTTGCCAATTTTTTTTTTGTTTGTTTCTTTCCTGGGGAAAAAAGTGCTAGGGTCAGCAATGAAAAATGGCCTAGTAGTCACTTAATATTGTGTTAAATAGCTATTATTATTGTTATGTATATTTAAATTGCATAGTTTGTTAGGTTATTTTTAATTCATTTTATGCTATGGGTTTTGTAAAATTGTATTTTGTAACTGACCTTGTCCAAAATCATGGTCATTGTCTACCTGAGCAGAATCATTGTGTTTTTATTCTGTAAACAACTATAACATAGTTTATATTTCTCTGCAAGTATTGGTTAAATATTAGGATCATTATCTTTGTCTGAGTCAAGGGCATTATGTTTATGATGTTCTTTAGTATAATTTTAGTAACAGACCTTATAATTGAAACATGAATTGTTCTAGAAATGAATGTTTGGTCCTTATCTGGGTTATTCTTTTGTGTCTTAGATTGTATATAATCTTGTTTCCTGGAAAATTATTTAGTCCTGCAATAACATCTGGACACTAATCATTTGAATTTGTTAATTCAGGTTGTGATTTGGGTGATATTGTTTATTATGCTCTGGAATTACAAAGTGCTCTGTAATGATATTCTTGCACAGAGACATTAACTTAGAATTATAGTGAATTCAAACAGGGATTTCTTGGATTGTATTATTGTGATTCATCAAAAACTGTTGGCACATCATTACAGTTCAGGCCATTGGTACATTATTACATCAGAGACTGCGGGCCACTACAAATACAACAACACCTTAATGCTGGAAATTATTTGAAATACCACTAAAGTTTATTCAGAACTTTTTTCATTAGGACTTGTATTAGAAATTCTAGGATTATTGGGGATTTAATGCACAATACCATACGTTATTTTTACATTTTCACTTAATATTCTAGGGAAATAAATTATTTGTTGAATTTTACAAAACCTGGTGGTTTTAGCTCTTTTCCATTGCTTATTTTAAGACCATAGAGTTGTAATATTATGGAATCAAGTGTTAGATTTAGGTCACTGAGACCTTTTGAGCCAAAAACATTTGTATTGAACTGCGTGTGTGTTGTCAGAGGGGCACTTACAGATCTTATACATGTAAGATATGCATCATTTTTAGGTTAAAAAAAGTTGGTTACTGCAGCTTCAGCACAGGATAGCACAATTTCATATGTGTGAATCAGTAATGTCTCTTGATGCACTAGGACTTGGGCAGTCAGATCTCAGTGTATATTTGCTTGCTTTGAGATGGAGTTATAAAAAGTTACAGTCTGTCAAGAAATTAATCCCTCTAAATTTAACAAATCCCCCTCCTTAAAAATGAGTGAGTGTGCAGACATCTTTCACAGCTAATTTGACATAAGCAGATTGAATTGCATACATGCAGTTTTCATGTTTAGTGACAATGTTAAATGTAGTAGTGAATTCATTTGATGCATTGCCATTTTCATAATACACAATCACTGTTGCTCTGCTGATACTGAATATAAACAACTGTAAATTCCATCTCATTCACTGATTGTCACATGTGCATTTCTTGAAACATACTGTAAGTGATCTATTCAAAGTTATTCTTCTCTTATAAAAATTTTCCCTTTTAAACAAAAATTGACAAATCCCAGTCTCTTTGAATTCCAGGAGTACTCACTGATACTCGTGCTAAGACCAAATTATGTAGATAAAAATAGTCATCTTGATATAAGACAAAATACTGTAATTTAATTTTACGATATGGATGATAGTGGCACATTTTAGAAAATTTGTATTTTGAATAAGGGCCATGAACTTTTCAATACATTGAAAAGAGTAATTATAATCTTCCCCAAAAGGTATACTGTAACAGGGACAACAAAAGAAAATAAAAACATCATAACAACGCAGGAGTTGAATTCTATCTGGTAACAAGCCCATCTGTTTAGTACCATAAGTTGAGACCAACTGCAAACTGCATGGACCCAGATCAGAGTATGTACAGTTTGTTAGGAGTAATCAGTAAACAACATAGACCCTGATCTGCAGGCATGTTATGCTACAGCAGATCAGTATATTTCTTGTTTTCAGTTTGACTTGACTTATTAGCAGGTATATATGGTAATCAAAAAAAAGTTTACAAATCCTTTTTAAGTATTTTAAATGTCTTGTATATTATCACTGGTCTGCATCAGAGATGAGTTTCACACCAATATTTTGGTTAAGTTGCACAAACTTGCTATAAGGTGTTTTGCTGAAAGACTGGTTCATTTGTTGGGCAATGAGAATAAAGTGTCTTGCCCTTTATATGCTGCCATGTACAAAATGCTAGAGAGCCTGTCTCTGTCACAAGTGTATTAGTCAAAAATAAGTTTAAATAATGCTGGAGACTCCAGCAAATTCTGGTGATATAACTTGTAGTGTATGTGTACAAGCTGAGAAAAGTGAGTCACATTTTCAAAAGATTCAAGTCATAGAATGTTGTGAATACTACAGTATTTGTAGTCTGTAGCACAGGTTTCTCAAAAACAAAAGAAGTGGAACTTGATGTTCTTGGTTGATTTTGGTTTTGAGACAGTTTTATAATAATAACAACTTAAAGAGGGTGACACAGTTAGTTGCATGGAATTAATCCTCCTTATTAAAAATAAGTTAAATATATATATAGACATAAGAAACGGTGAAGGTTTTCTCGGAACATGCCCCAACTAGGTATATTGCATATATACAGTAAAAAAAATAGTGAGACAACAAAGTGGAAGATTTTAGAAATTATGCTTAAAAGTTGTATTTGTCAAATCAAACAGGTTCCACTTTTAAGCCATTGAATTAGATTCTAATTAAATGCATTAATGTTTGAACTTTATGTAATTTCATTTTTGATTCTTTACTAAATTATTGGCCCTGAATATTGAAACCCTTTCTCAAAGAGGCCTTTATTTGGTTTTGGAATGGAGATATGGTTCGATATATGCTGGTAACGGAAAAGATCATGTTTATTACATTAGTTCAAGGTTGTAGAGATTGTACCTAAAATGACATGATTGTCACTTCTGTCTTATTAAATACTGAAAAAGAAAAATTCTTTAACAATTTTAATAAGTGGAATAACAGTTCAGTGAAAGAGAATAATAAAGTTAATGAAAAGTGTACAAGACCTATAAACATCTTAAGTGATATATATATATACACATATACACACATATATCTATATATATATATATATATATATATACACACACACACACACCGCTGTCTGGCTGTTTTGCGCATCTAAGGTTTCTGTTATCAATATTGGTGCAAAATGCATACCGAATTCAACTGATTGATCAAAATAAAATACTGCAATGCTTACCAGTTGAATAGTGGCAATTGTCACCAGAATATTCTGTTCAAAATAATACTAATTTTGGACAAACAGGATACCACCCCAGTGCTTTCATGACTCGTGATGTGTCGGCCTATTCTGCACATGGCTTTGGAAAGTTGTAATGTTTATGCATCAGGCTATGGAAATGAAATACATTACTGTGTACTCGTTCTGTCAGCATTTCAGCCGATGAACTAGGCCATATTTATAGTTGGTTTTTAAAATTCAACATAACAGTGCCACTAAATATCAAGAAATATTAAGCAAACTAAAGCGATTTTGTAAAAAAGAAAAGTAAAAGTTAATTATTTTTTAGCAGTCAGATATTATGTTGAGGAGAAACAACAGTGAATAGGTTGTAATGTGTTTACAACATCTCGTTTATGGAAAAAAATTGCTAAAGAATTTAGAAACAGACTACGCCCGGGAATTTCTTGAAAATCCATGAGAAAGGCAAGTTAACAAATTGGATAGCAGACAATAAAGTAGGCGTGGGACAACTTTTGCAAAATTGGAAACTTGGATTAAGATACAGCATTGTTCTAAGGTAAATAATTCTATCAATTAAATAATGTATTTTATTTGTATGATTCTAAAAGATAAATATTAAATAGGCTTTTCTTGGTTATAAGTTCAGGAAGGTCATGGAGTGGGTCTTCATGTTGACGTTTAGAAATCACATTTTCATATTCATTTAGATGTGTGGGTTATTTTTGTACATTTTATGAATATCACTTTCCTTAATTAAAGGATGATTGTTCTTTCTTCCTACAAATTAGATTTTCAACCAAAAACAACACATGATTCAATTCGTTGCACAGAATTACCCAATGCTCAGAATATGCCTATATATATATATATATATATATATATATATATATATATATATATGAAGCCATTGCCATTAATATTATTATTATTATTATTATTATTATTATTATTATTATTACATTTGCCACCACAAAACCTGCACATTGACTTGTGGTCAACATTTTAACATTGCCATGGTGTGCTTAAAAGCTTGAACACTGGCTTGCACAATGCTTTAACATTGGCTTTCACAAAAGCTTTAACTTTCACTATGCTCAAACATTGGCTTTCACATTGCTTGAACATTGGCCTTCACAATTCTTTAACAGTGGCTTCACAAAAGCTTAAACAATGATGCACTGTTGTCACAACTACTGGACATAACTACTGATAACATAAGCATTGCCATTACTCACATTTGTCACTGAAAAAGTAAGACAAAAAGCAGTCTTTTCATGCAAAGTCATGACATATGAAGAAGTAAAATGACCATGAACTATAACAGTAATTTTTTTTTAAAAACTTGAAGTGTAATCTAGAGTGTGAATGAATGTACATATGGATGGATAGATGTGCGGACACATGCATGGATACCAAAGTGATTGATATGTTGAGCTTCTGCTAAGCCAGGCTCAACAAAACATTTGAACCAGCTTATCAGTATTTTTTTTTTACAGAGTATGTGAATATAATGGGAGGAGATCACATTCAGTGTCTGATATTTTGTCTACTTGCTGGACAGTGACACAACAGCAACAAGACTGGCAGTTCAATGTAATGGAATTTCCATGTACTCTATCTTAGCATAGATTGATCATTAGCCAATGTGTCATACATGTCAAATGATTAGGTTCTAACTTTTTTGTACCTATGTCCCACTCAGTTTTTAATTGTATCAGTATTTCTTGTTCAGATACTGTATTTACCTGTCCATCATCTGCATCCAGCTAGCAAAAACTCTACAACCAGATCCGCTATCACATAATGAATGCCATGGCAGATTAGGGTCTTTATTATATAACTTTTAATTTTTCACTTATCTGATTAGTTAAAATTCCAGATGCTGTCTTGTCAAAATGTTATACAGGATCCATGCTAGAGGGTGATATCAAGCAAATTAGTTGCCTACAAATTTATCCTTTTGCCTCACTCTTCAAGACTGATCACATTCATTGAGTAATTATGGGATTGTGGATTGCTTGCAAGAACTACTAATCTCTGAAATTGATGAGCTTGACAATGAGCAAAAACTACACATCTCCAAGATTGAAGAGTCAGACAATGGAAGTGCTCCAGTGAGCAAATGGAGGGAGTTGCGGTAGCTTTATTGGTTGGGCATTAGACTCGTATCTAAGGGTCATAGGTTCAGTACCTTCTAGGCCACCCCAGAATGGCTGTTTCATTGTGTCCTTGGGAAAGGCTCTGGGCTCCCATATCCTCAGCATGACATAGCCAGTAAAATATTAACATATTAACAGTATCATTAAAACTGACAAACAGAAAGTCAATGTGCATGTGCAATAGTATGTTGACAAAATCACTTTACCACACTTTTATGGAAAATTTTATTTCTATGAAATTGATTTGGTGGGTGAAGTGTTGGATTATTAATGTAGCTTTAAACAATTTTCAGCCATATCGCTACAATGTCTGAAGTGTGGCAGTTTATAGTGATGTCTAGCACGGGGGCATCATTCTGCAGACATTCAGCATGATTTTCCACCCAGTCACATTATCCTGACACCAGGACGACCAGTCCTAGCATGCTGAGTGCCATGCAAGGCAGCTGCTAGTATGTCTTTGGTATGACTCCACTGGGGTTTAAACCCATGACCTCTTGCAACTGAGATGGAAGCTCTAACCACTTAGTCCACTGGAGCGGTTGAGAAACGGTTTTAAAATTGTTTATAAAGTTTGAATAGTATTTCAGCAGTATTATAATCACTGACATAAGAATATGCAAAAACTGAAGTTTAAATGTGGTAATTTTGAACATTATACATGTACATATTTAACTTTTTGCATCCGCTTCTTCATACTTTTGCCAACTTCCCTCTAATCTGGCATGATATAGAAATCATTCTTGTTCAGATATTGAAGTCCACCATAGATTCTGTTAAATCACTGTCATGTGCACATGCAGGGGTAACTATATGATTCAAAAAAAACTTTACCTGAAGTTGATTTGCTATTTTTAGTTCATGCAGTGATGCTGGCACATGCATCCTATGTTACATATTGTGGCAAATGTCTATTTTGGTCTTTCCACCTCTCTCTTCATCAGAGCTGTCTTACAATCTCATTTTCTGCCTGTCTGCAGTGGCATTTATTATAGTTCCAGTACCAGACATGTCAGGAAGAAAAAGGAGAAAATGGTTTTGTTTATTTGTTTATTTTCATGTTGATTTTTTTTATTTTGAATATTAAAATGTATTGCCCATATTTTATATGATGAATAAAAGTTCAGACTTTACAGAGTTTTGTCTCAATATTCTTGAGGAAATAAATATCAAGAAATTAAGTCATGTAAGAATGACTGACTTAATGATTTCGGTTGATACAAGGATTTATCAACCCTAGAAATACTGCAACCTTGGAAAATATCATTCTTCAGAGTCATTAAATCATAATGTTTACCAGAATCAACAGTTAATGATTGTAAAATGCTACAAATAATTGGAATTGGAATTAGAACAAACAATCCAGACCCTGTTTGGCCAACATGCTGTAACACAGCATCAGACTTGGCTGTGCATGCTTGTTGTTGCTTGTAAGTAATTGATTTGTTGTTGCTGTTGTTGTAGGATTTAATGCCATTATTCAGCACAAGATAGACTATACATGGTGGCCAGTATAAATGATGGAGAAGAACCAGGGAAAACCCCAGAAAAAACCACCGACCCACAAGAAGCTGCTGCTTTCTCACATACCCACATTGGCCGAGCCTGAGACTCGAACCCACGCAGACAGAGGTGAGATGGCAATGGTCTGTAACAGTGAGCGCTTTAGACCACTTGGCCACTCAGGGCTCCTAGTAATTGATGTAGGGGCTAACAAACATAGTGACCAAAAGGAATGGAAGTGAGATCATAGGCTTTATTTTAATGTTGTTTAGTTATCACTTTGAAAAATCAGGAGTTGGATAAAAATTTCAAGACTGTTTCAACCAATTACAATTCCACCACAAACCATCTTTCAAAGATTGAATTTTCTTTGTTTACAGATGGTATGTTTGAGGAGTTTCACAAACTTATGTCATGATAAGGCTTGGATTGGCACTGCAGTATTCGTACCATCAATGAGATATTTCATTATTATTTTACGACTTCTTTGCAAATTAGTATACTGTTAGTGTATCTTTATTACTAGTTTTGTCAGGACCCATAAATCAAGTATGTTACTATGCAAGTCCAGCTGCAATAGTCCCTGATCTGCCATCACATAATGTGCTGGCAGCAAGGTTCTCTGTTGTTTGTTATACTGATTACTCCAAACAAACTGTACAGACCCAGATCTGTTTGTGCAGTATGCAGTGACATCTGGATATGTGCTGATTTTCCAGTTAAACTTGACTTGCAAGCAAGTACATACAGTATTTATAATGTACTAGAGACAGATCATAAACATTACAATGTAGACAAATGGATGTTACATGGATAAGTCAGATAACTGTCATCTAGTGACGTCTCCTTGGGTCTAACAAATACATGTATTTTTTATGTGTGTGTGTGTGTGTGTGAAAGTAATTAGAGCTTTACTAGGTTAATGACCCTGCTTCACATTCAGTTAGAACTGTGCTCTGCTATTAAACTATACATCAAATAATTGAAATATCTCTCTCTCTTCCACCCACCCACCCACTGGCTCAGGGGTGTAGAATTGGTATGATCGCACCCTTCCTTATGGCGTAAGAGGTGATTAATGGAGATAGCCTTTTTGCCCTCTGATTCATGCTTTGATGTTCCACCTCAGAAAGATTTTGAATATTTAAGAAGTCTAGTTTATCTATAGAAAAAACTGGACTTTATAAGAATTTTACCCGTTTTAGCTTTATCTTTGCTTTTTATGCCTTTTATAGTACTTAAACTTACTTGGCATTTTATAGGCAGAATAATGATGATGTACCATTAAACCATATTTGAAGTAAAATTTCACAATTACACCATTGTAACATTAGTTTTGATATGTATTAACCCTTGCACATGTGCATCTGGATACCCCTACCATGTTGCGCATAGGATCACAAGGGCAGGGGACACTGTGCCCCCCTTCCACCAAATCTGAAGGACACCCACCATTTTAGAGGAACAAAATGAAAATAATAGTACATAATGCACCAAATAGTGATATAAAAATGAGATAATCTTGGTTGCTTCACAGTTTTGTCACTTTGATTTTGTGATCAGTATGGTACTTTTCCTTGAACACCTACATTTTACATTAAAAGTTTTATCATGTTCCCAAGCCATTCAGGTCTATAAATGTTTTTGAAACATACTCTCTATTTCATAAAGCGCAATCAGGATTTAGAAAGTACCACTCGTGCCAAACAGAACTTACCAAATTAATTGATCTTTGGCTGAAGGAAATGGATAATGGACATATGACTGGGATTGTTTTCCTTGACTTCAAGAAGCCTTTGATCTTGTTGATCATGAAATTCTGCTGCAAAAGTTGACATGTTACACGTTCGACAATCCTTCTTTAAACTGGTTTAGATCATATCTAAATCAAAGGTCTCAACGAGTAAGCATTGGCAATATTAGCTCTCAAACTCGCACTATTCATTCAGGGGTCCCTCAAGGCTCGGTTTTAGGCCCTCTCTTCTTTCTTAACTATATCAGTGATCTACCATTAAATAATGAATCCACAAATACAGATTTGTTTGCAGACAATGCAACCTTGTATACATCTAGTTCTGATACTGAAGTTATCCAAATGAGTTTAAACTCAGACCTTATTAGAGTCCAAAACTGGGCACAACAAAATAGGATGGTAATTAATGAAGGTAAATCAAAATGTATGATTTTGGGGTCATCACAACAGCTATACAAGTCAGGGAACCCAGAACTATCTCTTACAATAAATAATCATCCGTTAGAAATTGTCAAACATGAAAAGCTTGTAGGTGTGTCCATAGATAATAATTTATTATGGAAGGACCATATTGATAAGCTTTGTAAAACACTGTCATCCAAAATTGCCCTACTCAGCAAAATCAAGATATATTTACCTATGGAAATGCGCAATCTATACTACAGGCATTATATTCTTCCAACAATGGATTATTGTTCAGATGTATTGGGAAACTGCTAAATCTGTGCTTGACAGGATTTACAAACTTCAGAAATGAGCAGCACAATTAATTTTAGATACATCTATTGATCGTCCCTCAAAAACATTGTTTACAGAACTCAAATGGTTCACAATATATGACAGGATAGATTTTCACAAGGAAGTTCTTTTATATAAATGTCTACATGGAACTGCACCAGAGTATCTTCAGGACTTATTCAGGCCTTTTTCAACACAATACCAGTTGAGATCAATATTATTACATGGAAACCTTCTAGCACCAAAACCAAGAACAATTTAGAAAGAGCTTCCAATACTCTGGTACAGTTCTGTGGAACAACCTTCAACAACATGTAAAATCTGCTAAAAATATTAGAGTATTTAAGAAGAGATATCATGAGCATGTATGTGTTTCTAATAGATAATGGAATTTAGTATTTTAATACTAAATATGTTAAAATAAACTGTAATTATTGCTATCTTCATATAATGTGCGTTGTTATACTCTCCTTAAGAGGGTCTCAAGGGAGAATAGTCCTTGACTAATGAATCACCCTCTATAAATAAAGAATTATTATTATTATTATTATTATTATTATTATTATTAACTTAAGAAAACATTATCTGGTTAAAATGAAATGTGCTGCTCCATGAAATTTTCCATTCCAGATCTTGCTGTCCCATTTAAATTACCTACCAGTATTTATTTTAATCAGTATTTGTTTTCTGAATTACTTTTCTTTCCAAACTGACAAATCATTAGACCAACAAAAGTAAATATGTGTTTTTCCTATTGTACAAGAATTAAAATTAGGGAAGGTTGGTAGTTTTTTTTTCTTTTAAACACTAATGATTAGTATATATAATGTACTTCATGCATCAATTACTGGGCTAAATTGGCTCAGTTAGGTGCACAAATCATTTTTGGGAATTGTTTTTAAAAAATGTGTATTTTTTATTTTGAATTTTTTTATTCAAACATTATATATATATATATATATATATATATATATATATATATATATAATGATTAGTACATATAATGTACTAAGCACTGCAAGTACAGGGCTGAACCAGATCAATTAGATACACAAATAAATTTTGGGAATTTAAAAAAAAAAATTTAATTTTTATAATTTTTAATTTTTTATATTCAGACATTATATATTATAATGATTAGTATATATAATGTACTAA